>JAIKVD010000116.1:0-31260 GCA_024679075.1 Phytophthora uliginosa | reverse complement strand
CGACGCCGGCTGACTGGGCGTCGAGGGCTTGACGTCGTTCGTCATGGCGCTGCTGGCGCGTGGCGCGGCGAGAAGCTGAGAGGACGTCGTGGTGGCTGGAGGGGGTTGGGATCTGTGCGTTAGACGACAAATTCAAAAGTGAGCTGCAGTACTGGGCTATAATGGGGCAGGTTGAACCTGAACCGGCGCCGGGATAGCCCTAGCCCGCATTCGCATTCAGCAATCAACTTCGCAAGGTGTATCCATGTTGGACGGCTCATTATGGCTACAGAGAGCAAAGGACGGCTCGCATTCACTGCATGACACTGTCCTTGACAGGGCTCGGCGTGCGGTATGGCGTCGGGGGATTGCCTTGGTTGAAGCGTGGCGCTCGCGTGCGCGCTTCGACCCGCGGGCTTCTCCTGTCACACGATCAGAGACGAGCGATATATGCGCGCGGTCGGTCCAGTCGCGCACTGCAAGGCGCTCGGCTATTGCCGTCGTCGCGTTGATAAGCGGCACGAGCGGTGCTTTGCTGCAGACACCAAGGCTTGAGCACAAACTTCGTGTGGAGGATTTTTAGCGACCGCTAGGCATAGCGCGCGCGCTGGAGAAAGCAGCTGCAGAGGTGTGTGGTGCTGTTCGTCACGAGCACTTTGGACCGGAATGCGGCGGATCATTCGCACCGGACGACGTTGAAGTGCCCGGCGCGTTTTTCTGGCGGTTGTGGCGTTGGTGACTCAGCGGAGAGAGATGGCTCCATTGCTGCAGTACATGTACCAGTACTTGTATCAGGGGACCCGAAGCAATATTTATCCTGGTAGTGCTAACGGACAGACAGCCAACAGGGATTAATTCGCTCCAGGCCAAGTAGGTATCGATTCAATACAAATTTCAAATGAGAGGGTCTTATATATTCTCCTTTTTGTATAAGGTATTGAATGTTTTGAAAGGATAACAGGTCCAAAGTATAAGATATAGCAGGTGAAAGTGGAGGCTTAAATGGAATCATACGTTAAGCTGGATGAGGTTTACGTCTCACACATGCACTATTCCGAATATGTACGTTGGAGTGAGTTTTAACAAACAGTACACATGCGCATTGAAAAGATAAGATACGTTAGACCTCAAACTGTACAAAAGCGATCACTCCGTCTCCAGCTACTGGGCCCGCGACCCCAGTTGCTCTTCGCCGGCTAGTGGGCCTCCTCAACGGTAGCCAAATTGTAGAATTGAGTACCATTTCGAATCGGTCGATATGGGCACTATATCCACATGAGTACATGCGTGGATAGATGAGTTGATACCAGATCCGTTGCTACTGCAGGCTCACAGCCTGAGCAGGTTAGTGTAGGGTACGCAGAGTCGGATGACTAGCAATGCGGCAAAGTTCACATAAATGAGTGTAGATGGGAAATGATAAACGTGATGAGTATATGCTGCATATTGGCTCGCTCGGCGCCATGGCAGCTCCGTATAGGACCTCGCAGGGTCGGGTGGCTGCCACGACGGTCGAGTCTGCCTATTGTATGAGCATGGCGCGAGATGAGTAGATATGTTGCTAGATCTGATGAGTATATGTTGTTTGCCTTCAGTTTTCGGGTGTGATTGCAATTATGTTTGTGATTAAACACGAGTCGATTGATAGCTAACGACTGAGAAGAACAAGTCTGCTTCTATCACACCAAAGATTTACCGCAATCGTACCTATAAACAAACAGCACTACCAGCCCAATCCTCTAGTACTGAGATAGCAAGTTATCTGGATATTTATATCCAGAGTTTTAGGGGCGATCGAGAACCGTCAAAGATCCTGTATAAACACGTATTTTGATAGATCTGTAATTATTTGAAACCTGCTTTCATAAAAAATGCTATATTAGAATGACGAATAATCGAATAAATTGTCACATTCTATCCTGAAATCGTGAATGTCGACCCAGTCGACCTAGAACGACATTCAAACGACCTCAGAGAATGTTGACCCAGTCGATCTAGAACGACATTCAAACGACCTCAGATAATGTTGACCCAGTCGGCCTAGAACAACATTCAAACGACCTACTCGTACTGTAGTACTCGGGCGCATGCTCGAGGACTTGGCAATTCTGGAGGAGATGGAGCGCTCTAAGTGACCACCACTCCGACCGTTCTACACGCAAAATTGCTCTGTCTATGAGGCGACACCTGACCGGCAGATGGCGAGACTATTCAACAAATGGCGAGGCTATCCACCAGACGAGACATTAAACTGTGTATGACTGTGTATGATTGTGTACAGTTTGCTGTTTGCAGCCCTCGAGACTGTGTACGTAGCCTCTGCCATCTTCCCAGCGACCTGCGCAGGCTATGCAACGCTCTAAATATCCCACACAAACGAATAATGTTAGCATAACCAATACTGTACCCACGCACGAGTCGCAGGCAGCACCAACCCACCTATATTTGCCCGAGTGTATCTTGCCCGCAGATTTCACAGTCTTTTAGAAAAAAATCACTAAGTCATCATGGTTTAAATCACACCATTTCCTCCAGCTACGTCTATGGTCATATATCCTCCCTGTGGACTCTATCCTCATAGTCACAACACACGAACAGATATATTGTAAAGAAGCAAAAGTGCTGCTTACATTGATTTAAGGATGTGGCTAAGGTACATGTACCGGAAGTACTGCATTGCCTGCTTTGTGTGATCTTCCATGACGGGAGGCTGCGCTTGTCGAATGATAAGCTCGAAGAACAGCATAACGAACACCCCACAGTTATAGCTGTCAACCTGGGGTTCCCAATCCACCTGCTTGAACCAGAGCCGCTTGGGTGATGGTGGTTTAGGCAGTAGAGGTAGCAGCTCCGCACTCAAGTACGTTCGTAGCGAATTGAACCTGTCTCCGGTCTGGTGGGGATCGTAGATTGTCACCGAGCACTCGATGAAATCAACCGCTACACCACACCAATGATCCATCTCAAAATGCACAACCGCTAAAAAGAGTAGCGTTGTAGTCGCCTTTTCCCCCGTACCACCATCAGCACTTTTACCCGAGTCGCTCGCTTCATCTAAATTCATATGTTTCGCTGCATATTTGAGTTGCATCCACACTACATCTTTTTGTAGTGCCTCACGGTCGAAGGAGGGGAGCCGTAGGAGGTAGGAAGGTATAGTGAAAACGACATCATCGTGCTGGTAGCTGTGAATCAGCCCGCGCAAGGCTAAGTCCATGCATGACAGCTCTACCCAGCTTTTTCCGCGCAGTGTTGTAGCTCAATAGAAGTCGCCCAAAACGTCCATCGTTGTAAGAGCCTCAATTGCATCGTCCGGATCCATACAGTCAGTTTTCCACGTATCCTCCAGTCTCCATGGGTGGGGGTCGATCCTATTGATCCAATCAATTGTTGCCTTGATTGCGTCAAAGCGGGGCATTGCTATGTGCCAGGACCGCATAGCTTTCAGCATTTCACAATCATACGTAGCTCGTCCTGCGAGGATAGTAACCGCGAATGTGGGCATCCTAGTTTCGTAATCGCTGAGCCACCTATTTTGATACAGTGCAACTTGGGCTTCACATGACTCGATCCGCCGCAATGGCAACACTGACATCACTTTGGTTGCATCGGTTGTCGGCTTCTTGCGCCTCTCGAATATCGTATTTTTGGTAGACCTGGTTTGCTGGAGGATCGTCATCGCGTGCAGAGCATAAGCGACGTTGTAGTGAAAACCTTTTTTTGGCAGCTTCTAGTAGAATAGCCATCGATGGTTTAGCCCCTGCCGCAACCGCGCGCACTAGTTTCAACGTCTGATGAAGACCATCGGTAGTGGCCTTCTTATGGGCTGCTTTTGTAACTTTTGCTCGCTCTGGTCTGTTTGTGGTCGTAGAAATGGACCAAGCAGGAGGAGACGAAGCTTGGGGTGTCGGATCCGCTGTCTTATCACATCTACCGACCTCAGATCCGTCTTCCTCACTTTGAACAGTCTCAGATTGTGACACAATCCCAGTAGTCTCGACATCCTCAGCTTCCGTCACAGCTTAAGCAATATCGTATGCTCCTGTACTCTCCATGGGTGTGTTATTCTGCTCCATATACTGTTCCAGCTCCAAGCTTGCAGATGCACCAGTCGAGAGTCGGGTCTCATTATCATCAACTTGAGGGGAGTTGAGAGCTCGAAGGGCGCGCGCTGCCTGGCCAAGCTATCCAGGGGCTATGCAATGGAACGCGCATCACGGGGGTTACTATTGCGTCCCCTCCGGCGCGGATGTAGGCATGTCGTACGCGTTGCTTGAGTGCACTAAGAATGAGAATGTAGTCAAATATTCCAGGCAGCACCAGCGACGTCCAAAGTAGCGGTAGTGCAAGCACGCGCGCTATATCCTCCCCATAACCTCCTCAGTGACACACATCGTCAGGGGCGATCTCCGGCAAAGTGGCCTGGGTGAAGGTGGTGTCTGTTCTGAGGGAACGGTATGACCTGTTCTAAATGCCATGAGCTCACACAGAATGGCCTTTTATCGCTTTGGCATCATCTGCTTGCGCTCGACGTGGTGCCTTTGGTTTTGATGAGACCTGGATCTTTGCAACCGAAGAGAGAAACACAACACGAGTTTTTTGTATGCAGAGGTTGCACAAATCAGTGAGGATGCAAACCCTCAGTGCAACCGATATCGCAAACAATACTGCTGCATTTACCATGGTATCAGCCCCCTGCTGTCCAGAACCATGCCAATATCAGGTAATTGGCCAATTAGCTGCGCGCCAGCGCGAGAAATACAACTTCGGTTGCATTTGGCCGGTTATGTTATGGTTTATGCTACAGGCTGGAATCTAGTTGGCAAAAGCTGAAAACACTTGTCAATAAGTCCACTACTTTGGACGACTGTGTAGCAAACAGTAAACGAGAAAATTTGGGCACGGAGCATCAAGAAAATTGGAGTTTACGTGAACGTCGAATACGATGCCGATATGAACTTGCTGTCGAATACCGTTTCGCGCCATTCGGTACTGCTTATTGAGCAGCAGTACGATTTTGCAGTGCTACTATGGTATTGCAGCTGACTGGGATCGACCGGCCGTTGATGCCGCGGAGTCCCCAGATTGACGGATCCTGACTATGGGAGGTTGGGTATCGGACGGATCCGACGGGCCGTCCCGTAGGCGGAAGTTATGGGACGGATCCTATGCGGATCCTATGGGTGTTCCCGTAGGCAGAAGTTATGGGACGGATCCTATGGGCTATCCCGTAGGCAGAGGGTAAGGTATCGGATCCGGCCAGTTTAGTGCCGATCCCAATCGAAGGGATCACAGGAAGGTATAGGATCCATAGTTAGATCAAGATGTAGGCCGAATGTGAGGCTCAGGAAAGTCCGAGAGAAAGGGGCTCTGGAAGGATAGGCTAACACTTAAATCAGAACCGAATTTGCACTGGAAGACTCACTTGGCTATATTATAGGGGATTTGTATTGGCCCCATACATAGACCCAGTGTATTTTGGCTATCTTCCTGCAACACGTGGCCGGTGATGGTGCTCAACTACAACTAATTGAGATGTACGGGACGATCCAGACCACAGCGATGATACTGATCATGCACATGGCAGTCAATGCAACATGACAGCAAACAGCACGCTCAAGGAGCTCGCTACAATTCACTCTAAGTTCAGTGCAGCTGAGCGCGGTGCGAACAAGTTTGCCTACTCGCATCGCAAGGTTTTCAGGGACGTGGTTGCCACGTTAGTGCGCACTGGGTTTACCAGCGATGTTGCCATCGACATGGTCTACACTGCATACGGCCGACAGACCTAAATTCCTCAATGCCCTTCGCCGAGACAAGCGTCATGGCGGACGCCGCTCGAAGTGTAGTCGTGACGAATAGGAGGCTCCTATGCATTTTCTTAACCAATCACATGACGGTTGCACTCAGCGTTGCACACTTTGCCGATATTTATACAATATTAGCGGAAGCGATGAAAACATTGACTCTACCTAGAGTAATACACAAACCTGTTGTTAGTTTGGTTCCCCATATGTGGCACGTTTCCCCGATAAATAGAACTCCATCTCTCCTTACATTGAGTCCAGTTCACATCGAAATACGAAAACCAAAGTCGAACTTTCTCATCTGTCTTCAAAACAACCTTCATCGTCGCAATAATGTTGTTGTACACAGTTTGTGTAGTTGCGCCCACCAACAACTGTATCAGTCTTTTCATCTCGTTCTTCGTCCAGACGTCGAAATTGTACTTCTGCTTAGCCACCTCTTCCTGAAGATACTTTACCACGTGAAAGTGGCAAAGTAAAATCCGTACCCATGGGAATTCCTCAGTTAGCACCGACAGTTCAGTGAAATCTTTGTCAATCATAATTGCAGCAATAGAGTCACAATTCGGACACGTCTCTTTGAATTGACGACAAGCCAACCTCAACGTTTCCTCCCTCTTGCTTTCAATCAGGCTGTGCTGTAAACCAAAACCAAGCAAAACAAAACAATAGTCCATCGTTAGTTACCTTTCAAAGGAGCTGCACATTCTGAAACTGTGCCACAACATCGAACTGGGACACTTTCTGTACCTGTACGTGTTGACCCTTGCCCATGGCATCATGAATCATAAAGCTGAACAGCTTGTAATTCGAAGAGTTGGTGTCGTGCGTCGCATCAATGAGAAGTATCTGTGGGAAGTGATGAAACATCGTCCGCATGTGGGAAGACTGCATAGTCAAACACTCCACCACACCCTATTAAAGAATCGAAGGTCAGTCATTAACATTATCATACCGCAAAACAAACAGCTAATAGCACACCTCGTCGTTAGCATAGACTCGTGTCACGTTCCCAGGCTTGGATGAAAAGTCCTCCAGGATAGCTCGGATACGCTCCTCGATGGTGGGGAAAGCGTAGGACTCTCGCCGAAGTCGGGTCAGCAGGTTGTGCACGTCTTTCATCTGAGGGTCGACCGAAGTATTCTCAGAGATGTACTCCAATATGCGCTTACAATTCGCTCCTGACCGATGAAGCGTGCGCACAGTCGCCAAAACTTCTTCATCAGAAACCTGCCTTGCCTCGTGGTAGGTTCGATAGACATCACTGCCAACCTCGTGGTTGTGCCCAGTCTTTTGGCCTGTAATGAAAACCTCCCAGCCGCCCGTTTCTTGAACGCAACAATGTTAGTCCACCTACAGTAAATAAAAGACAAAAACTTCAGAACTTCGCACCTGAGCAGGGCAACCAATTTTTCGCGAGTGCTGTTGTGGGAGCTTGCCTCGTGCTCTCCCTCTTCTGGGCGTTCCGTTGTGCGTACAAACATAGGCTTTGTTGTAAGATTGCACCTCCTAAGGAATTGCCTTGCTTGGGAGTCGACTTTTCTTGATTTTCTCGTTCCGCATTTGATCAGGCGTAGCGGTCCGGATCGAGAAAATCTGAACAAGAAATATGGGACAGTTTAGAGAGCGCATGTTAGAAACTATGCTATGTGTGGGACTCGTACACAGTCTTAGAATGGAACACAGCACAGGGATGGTTGGTTTACTCACCTGATACGTCCGATTGCTATAGTTGCGTAGGTATCCTTCCAGCTCGTTCCAGTCGTCAAAGGTCTTGATATCAAGTTCAGGAGCATGAACAAGATCATCCTGAGGAACAATCTGGCAGCCATCGGTTCCTGCAGCAGAAGTACTGCTTTCTTCTCCAGAGTCTGCTTCAGATGACGATGGAGCTTCGACCGACGTCGCGTGTTTATTGAAGGTGCCCGAGCGCTTATGCGAGCTCGCCTTCCGTCGCTTAGCACGATTCGGTGCTCGCAGGCGGGCCCCGCTTCGCTTTTTAGACGCCCGGCGCTTCTTTACTGGGCTCGCAGGTGGCAAGCTCTCCGAATCTACAGCACTATCGCTATCCTCCTCACTCCAATTGCTGCTTGAATACGCGGGTGCCTCGCTCTCGGATCCCTGCATTGTCGCCGTCCTGGCGTGACGGCGCGACATCCTCGCTATATAGCCGCTAGCGGTGGCCCCGCTTTGGGAACTCGAACGGGAAGGGGGGAATGGGGAGCCACTCAATTCGGGGGAACGGAAGTGATGGTCCGTGGGGATGGGCGGAGCCCATCTGCAAGGAATCCGATGATTTGATGGATTCACTGTACCGCTGTGTGTGCGTCCTTTTAAACTGTGTACGGAGCCACTCCTCTGGGAAGATTGTTGCACCAGACAAGTGGTGTCGGCCGACAGATGACGACGACTTGCTGCAGCATTTAGGTGCTGCGTTCTGCCGCGAGCAAGCCCGGGCGATGTACCACAAGCTAAAACAATATAAGGCTTTGGACAATGAACCAATACTTCCGCGTTTGATAAACGGGTTGCTGTCAACAGCAAAGCGGATATTCGCAAGAAAGTAATTTCCGAAATCAGGTCAATGGAACTCGCTGATAGACTTAACTATCCCAAATCTGGATACAAGCTAAAAGCAATTACAGGTTTCAGGATTGACATATACTATCGCAATCACGCGTTAGGTTACAGTGCAGCTGTCATTCAGCTAATTCGAGATAAGAAGCATGTAATTAACTTTCCAAATACAAACAATAAATGTGTCTTCCACTGTATTGCGTATCACAATCTAGATGATACTAAACAAAACCCCAGAACAATTCAAGCGCATGTCAAATCCGCTTTTAAGCAGTATTGCGAATTCAAGAAAATTAACTACACACTGAGTCTATTCCGTGGTTTCAAACCGATTGACATCCTTCCGTTTGATGAGCTAGAAGAATGTTTCAAGTTAGTCATCAATGTATATACAAAGGATGTAACAACGGGGGAGGTAAAATGCATTCGTAAATCTGATAAGGGGTGTGATGCTCTTAACATTCTATATCATAGCAACCACGCTCTATACATCAAAAATCTTGATATGTTTCATAGTAAATATCAGTGTCCCAACTGTGAAATGATTTTCTCATCGGCTACGAAAGTTAAAAATCATAAAAAGAATAAATAAAAGAATGTGCTTGAATTGTCTGGGTTTTGTTTAGTATCATCTAGATTGTGATAAGCAATACAGTGGAAGACACATTTATTGTTTGATCAAGTTAATATTAGATCTTTCCCGAAGCCGTCTAGCGTCTACCGACCAGCCAAATATATATTCTACGATTGATGAACAAATACCAAGTCGAGGGTATTGATCACTACAATCACCACTTCATTGTATATGATTTTGCGGCAATTTTGAAGCTGATAGAACAGAAACGAGGAAAGAATACTGCTTCACCAATGAACATATACCTGTCTAGAAGAGTCGCCCAAGCGTCTAATGGAAAAAATGTTTGCTTACATTGAGAGCGCGGCTAGACAAATCCAAATGCACAATGCCGAAAAGTATGAACCGTTGTTCAGGAAAATGATCGTAGCTGAAGGAGGACAAGAAGGCATGGATGAAATCGATCATTTCATTAGATCAGAAGGTTTAACTTCATTTGCTAAAGCATATCACTATATTGAATTTGCAGGGGATGGTGATTGTGCGAAACTCAAGAAACATATAGATCAAATCCCGGTACTAGGATTCAATATCGGAAAATATTATATCAATCTCGTTAAAAATAAGATGTCCGGCGTATTTAGTGATAAAGCGTCTTCTGTGATCAAAAGTTCAGGTTATATGTGTATTTCTACTAACAATTACAAGATGCTTGATATCGCGAATTATGTACCCGCTGGTACGTCACTTGATATTTATGTTAAGACTTATCTTGGGGGTTGTTAGTGTGACGATAAAATTCGATGTGCCTGTGGTATGGCAAAGGGTATATTCCCTTACAAGTACATTACAAGCTTCGACATACTAAACGAGACTAAGCTGCCACCCAAATCGGCATTTGACAGCAAGCTTAGAGGTACCGTCGAGTGACATAAGAGTTGGATAGCGGCGACAAAACGGATTGACATCCGAGTCAAAACTCATCCATGTGGGACGTGACAAAACTGGTGAATATGTTCTAGAAAAATGCGAAATAGCCCTACCTCGCTTCACAACCTGACAAAGTTCATTTTGCAGCATCGTACCAGCCCGCTCGCCCCCAACATCGCCCACTCATCCTAAAATGGCCACCGGAAGACCCCGAACGTTACCTTCGTCTCTCCCAAGGCTTGCTCCCGAGGTAGCGCTGGACCCGGCCCTGGCCCACGTTAATCTCCAGTCACGCCAAGCTATCCTCCGGGAGCGCTTGAAACGCAAGCGCCAGCAGCGACAGGAGAAAGTTGCGAAGCAGCATGCGCGGCAGCGCTCAAAAAGAAAAATTGAGGTGTTGACGATGGCTTATGAAAAAGCCCAGCTAGACTCGGAGAAAACGGAGAAGGCGCTTGAGCGCCTGGAGAGGAAGAGATCTCGGCAGAAGTGCGAGCTTGAACAGCTACGATTGGCTGTGGAGGGAGGCGAGCACGAGGCAACTGCGTTAGAAGAGATGCAACTTCGGAGGATTGCTGGGTATCGCAAGAAAAAACCAAGGCTCTCTGAGGCGGATCATGCCGTGATAGAGGAGATCACCGGGACGATGACTCAAGTGGAAATTGCGGCACGCGTTGGGGCATCGCAAAGCACTGTGTCTCGGCACGTTCGGCGGACCAGTGCGCTTAAGCAAGACCGGGCGCAAGGTAAAGGTGACAAATGAAATGCTTTTCGCTGCAGCACGTTTCCAGTTTTTGTTCAAAACCACGTCGCTCAAGCGCACGTGTGCATTTATTGAGCTCGCCTTCGGTGTCGCTGTACACCCGCGAACTGTGTCTCGACGTCTCAAGGACCAAGCTGGCTTTAGAATCGGTGATTTGCGGCGGTTTCCAAGGGACCCCAATTCGGAGCGTGCAATTGAAGATCGCTACGTCTTACGCAACTACGATGCCCCAGAAATACGGGCAAAACAGTCTGTACGAAGTTGTGTACTTTGACGAAATGAAACTGAGCCGGTGCACGAAGCGAAAAGCGTGGTCAATTCGTGGTTGGATTCCTACTGTTCCAGATGAGCCGTACAGCACCAACCCCGAGCATCTTACGCTGCTTCTTTTTCCTTTGGGACACTTTATTTTGAGATTATTGAAGACAGTGTTACCGGTGAGAGCTGCTTGTCATTTATGAAGGAGATGATGGCTACATATATGCGAAAAGGACTGACAAGTAGGATGCGCGCTTTCATCATGGATAACGCTTCAATTCATCGTCGCGACCTCATACTGACTACTTGCAAGGCAGTATAGTCGCAGAAAAAATTGGACTTGTGTTCCTGCCCGTGTACTCGCCCGTTCTCAACCCTCTTGAAGAGGTATTTGGGCTCTTGAAGTCGCGACTTTGGAGAGCGCGCTCTGATACTGCTGTGACTGGCGAGAGCAAAAGCCAATTGAAGCGAAGTCTATCTAAACAAGTACTTCGTGTCACCAACGACAACGTCAGGCAATTTTATTTTCACGTGGAGCATTTTCTCAAGTTTTCGGAGGACCGCACGCCGGTCTTCACCCAGCAGCTTTACGAATCAAGCCACCGCGGCGACGATGCCGGACTTTGCCCGATGCTTCCTGAAACGCTAGAGGGATTGCTAGATAGCTGTCTGCCTCATAGGTACGCCGATTTCACGCCTGAAGCACAAGCTGACGTCGAAGAATCATACGGATGCAAGCGGCTGACAATGGAGATGATAGAAGCCATTGAAGCAAGGCAATATGTAGGTGTCGTTAGCGACACCAATACCGCGACCGACACTTCCAGCGTAACCGAGTTTAACTTCTAAGCAAAAACTATCCATTTTCATAATTAACCTTGAAGGCCGTTCGGTAGGCTTAGCAAAAGTGACAAGAGCATGCAACTGACAGGCTGTGAAGATGGATGAGTTTTGTCTCGGATATCCATCCGTTTTGTCACCGTTATCCACCTCTTATGTCACTCGACGGTACTAGTATCAGTGAAGATGACTATAAAAGGGTGGAATTTATCTGGAAGCATTACAATATGAAAACGATTAAGGATCTCTTGATTTGATACAGTAATCTGGATGTGGCACCTTTCGCTAACGCAATTACAAAACAGCGTTAGTTCTTCATGAAGTTTGGTCTTGATATGTTTAGCGACGGTGTCTCATTACCCGGACTAGCCGAGAAAATCATGTATCAAACGTGTTTTCAAAACCTGAAAAAACAACGACGGGTTGGTGCTGAACCATTTGATTTCCCTATCAAACGTTTCAATGGATATCAAGTACAAGATGAAAAAGCAGGTCGCGTTTTTGACATGACCTATGGTAGGGTACATACCGTCATGCTCAAGCAGAAATATCTATGTTCACTATGCTACGCACCTCTTTCAGCTGAATCCGCCTCGGTTGATCGTATCGATAATAAACTGGGTCACATCAATGACAATTTTATGATTACTTGCATTCAATGTAATGTAGCACGAAAATATATGTCGATTTCGGGATTCCGCTATAAGAAGCTTCTTGATTTCAACGAAGACAATTTGGTTTACTCTATTGATGAGGAGCACAAGGATATATATAGCAAGGCGAATGTTGATATCGCTGGAGGGCCGCCAATAATCTTCAATCGCTACGCGAAACGTAACGAAACCAAAATTCGCGGTAGTAAGATGTGTAAGAAGGTAATTGGCTATGATGCTTATGCTCTCTACTTGTGATGTCTTGGTAATGAAATGCCTTGCGGACGCTTAACAACGATTGATACATATGATAGTATTATCGATGATATTAAGAACGATAAGCTATTTGGATTCCTTGAGTGTGATATACATACTCCTGAGTATTTGAAAGATTACTTCTCGGATATGACATCGTTATTCTAGAACATTGAAATTGATCTTGAGGACAAATCGGTTGTCGACGAGCACATGTATAATTACAATCAAGAACGCAAAACCAAATCTAAGGATGGTAAACGAGGTAACTTTGCGATGAAGTCACGTAAACTGATTGGTAGCTACTTCGGAATCAAAATCCTAATCTACACACCTTTGCTGAAATGGTACTTGGCGCATGATATGGAGATAACTAAAACGTACAGCTTTATTAAGTGCAAAGCTCATAAAGCGTTCAAACCATTTATGGAAACTGTTTCAGATGCTAGGCGAGAAGGCGATGACAACAATGCAATGAATTTCTTGAACGAGGTGAAGAAAACCATGTCCAAATGGACTTTGAAGAATGGCGAAGATGATGTCAGCAAATATTAGGAGGAGTTTTCTAGGCATAAAGTATCTGAAGAAGTACTTTTCACTGAAGCGGATAAGTTTGGGTTCCAGGCTGAAAACATTGAATCGCTAATTAAAATTAGCACGAAGATGCTAAAAATCGTGCCATGATCGGCGACATGATGAAACTTGTTGGCAATGCAGCTTTCGGGCGGTCGGGTATGGATACGACAAACACAAGAAGGTTGGATTCGAATCTGATGAGGATAAGATTGCTAGCAAGGTTGAATATTTTACATTTCACGATCTCGAGGAGTATAACGGAGCATGTGAAATAACGTTCAAGAAGCGTATGATTAAAGCTAAAAATCCAATTTATGTTTCTATTGCTATTTACCAACTAGCTAAGCTCAATTCTACTACGATTGCATTGATTTCTAATTTGACAGAAGCGACTTTGAGTATCAAGAAATGGATACTGATTTGGCATATATCCCTTTCAGCTGTGACAACCCATTTCAGAATTGTATTAAACCACAGCTACGTGAGCATTTCAAACAGCATAAATACGACTCGTTTCCGCGAGACAATACATTAGAAAATGCAGCTTACGATCGACGTACACCGGGACTATTCAAGGAAAAGTGGCGTGTGATGTTATCGTATCGTTATCTAGCAAGAACTACATTTGCTACCTATCTGATGAAACTTATAAAGTAAAGGTTTCGGCCAAGGATGTTCAACAAGCTCACGGCAAGAACAGTGATGTCCTGAACCCGGTCTGTTTTGAGTCAGTCGTTCAGGGTCGTATCACTCTTCAAGGTACCAATAAGGGGTTCAGAGTTAGTAAAGTGACTAAAGGTATCACTTATAGTCAGACGAAAACAGCTCTAAACTATTATTACGATAAGCGACAAGTGCTGGCTGATGGTATATCGACTCGCCCCCTACCCATTTAAGCAATTATGAGTGTAATATTATACAATAGACGAGGTATTATCAAACTTATATCATGACCAAAAACTGGTTACGTGGGAGTTCAAGCACTCTATCAAAAAGCGCAGGAGATAAATCCTAAAATAACACTGAAACGTGTAAAGGACTGGTATGCTAATCAATCTGATATTCAGCGTTTTCAGAAACGTATCTTTGATGACTTCAAAATCACATCTCATAACCCGAACACTTGGCAAGCGGATTTAGCATTTTTTTTAAAGTAAAGTCATACTGACGGCTGTCAATATCGAAGATCGAATTGAGTTTGCATATATTCTAAAGAATAAACAGTGGAGTAGTGTATCGAAAGGTATTAGATTGCTCGAAAAGCAGAAAGTTGATATAGTGACAACTGATAACGGTTCCGAATTCATGAATGTTCAAGCTCAAGCATATTTTAAAAGTAAATCAATCACGCATTACAATAACGAAGCTGGAGATCACAACATGATGGGTAAAATTGAACGCTTCAACAGAACATTGAAATCGCGCTTAACTAAGATTAACAAACCGCTCACTAGAAAGCTACTCAGCGATGTTATATTCAATTACAACAAAACAACTCACTGTTCAATCGGAATGACGCCCAACGAAGCAAAAGGTACAGTGAGGGGCTGTTTCATTCGGGAATATCATAAAAAAATAAAAATAAGGAAAGTTATTCTCCCCTCAAGTTCTCCGACAAACGCGCGCATTTTATTGGCTAACGCGCTATTCTTGGAATAAAGTTATCCTGACTTTCAAAGTCAGGATAAAGTTAATTCAAGAATAAAACCCGCACAAGTCGATATCGAGCGGTTGGCTGCGAAGAAGTGATTGAGCTGCAAATTAACACCACTGCTCATTCAGTTTGTTTCACAGCTCGCCATGGAGAGCGAGTTGGCTGTTGTAGTCGTGTGTGTCATTGCCTGTGCTTTTGCATTTCTATTTGAAGTCGACGGCAGGAGTGTACGTGCTAACAACGACGATGTATACACGGTAAGAACGGATTTCTTCATGCAAAACTATGACCAAAGGCATAGCGATGCTACCTTTCGATGTGTCTTCAGAGTTGGAAGAGGGTGCTTTGAAGTCATTGTGGCATTTGTCGAAGCTAAATGGTCTACATATTACGAGGTCAACCCAAACTCTGTAGGCGGGAATCGAAAGACTTTTCTGAAAGAAAAGGTTGCCCTCGTTCTTTTCTACCTTGAATCGCGCGGAAGTCTGAAAGACGCTTGCCAAACGTTTGGTGTATGCAAGTCTACAGGTTCCCGCGCTCTGACTCGAATTATTCACATTTTATACTGCGAGCGAGGACGCTTTATATTTTACCCTAGAATTGCATGTGAGCGGTCTGAGGTAGCAGCAGGGTTTGAAGGCGTGTGTGGAATCCCAAACATAGCTGGAGTTATTGACGGAACGCTGATTAAGCGTTCGCGACCAGCATCATTCTGGGGATGGTATTGTAGAAAGGGGTTTCCTGCCTATAATGTCATGGCCATAGTTGATGTGCATCAACGATTTATGTCGTTTTCGGTACGCCCAGGAAGCTGCAACGATCAGTCTGTTTGGAATCGTAGTCTGATGGGTATGCATGTCAAGCGATTTCTGCCTTCCGGCATGTATTTCATTGCTGACGCTGGTTATACATTGAGGTCTTATATGCTAACACCATTTTCGCACGAGCTACGCGATAACCCCGTAATCAACAAGTTCAACAAGTCCCACTGAAGAACCAGGATTCCCGTCGAAATGGCATTCGGTGCACTTAAAGGCCGATTTCATATTCTAAGGCGCGAAATTGACATGAACAACGACGCTGAAGACGGAAAAATAATTTCAAGTTGCTTCGTGTTACACAACTTTGCACTTACATACGAGCAACGATCGTTGGAGGAGTTGGCTACCTTGGTTCAAGGCGAAAGCGACAACATCATGTGCAACGAGATGGTTCAGCACGAGGACGACAGCGCAGCAGCACTGGGATCATTTCAAGTCGAAGAGGAAGCCTGCTAGCAGGACAACAAAATCGCAACGAAATAGTTAGATTGCTAGTCAACACAGTAAACGTATAAGCAAAACATGTCACCGTACCTTTGCGCGACTAAAGAGCTGATACTTCCCAACACAGCCTTCGTTACGGCTGCCGCGACGTTTTCAGCTACTGGGTCAAGTTTTAACTCCATTTCAGCTACTCGATCACCCACCGCAACCAGTTGTTGGCGAACTGACGCCACATCGGCCTGGACAGCAGCCAGCTCATTCGTTTTTGACGGCGATTTCCCCACAATATGGTCAACCAGGCTGGAAACTGACGTTGCCAATGTTGGGAGATCCCGATCCTTCTTAGTCCGCTTGGTTGCTGCAACCTGCACCGGTGAAAACATGGAAGGCCGCTTGCCAAAGGATTGTGTAGCTGCTGGTGCCGCTGATCTAGTCTGCACCTCATCATTACTGCAAGCTTCGCTATCGGAGCCCGTTAAGACCTCGCCTGATGTTGCTGCGGAACACGATGTCGTTTCCCCCCCCTCCCCTCCCCCCCCTCGCTGTCAGTAACAGCATTCCTGGTGAGACCGCTGAACGGTCCCAAGCCTTCCAGCAGCGTGTCCCAGTACGGCGGGTACTCCACCGAATCCTCTGTATTATTGCCGGTACGCATGTCCTCCCTCACAAGTTTCTACAGCAACGATATCAATAACCAATAATAGACAAACATTATTACAAGGGGTGCACGTGTTACTTTGTACTGCGAGGTGAGGGTCTTCAAGGGATTTTGGCACTCATCCCAACCACGCTCAGTGCTCATCCGAGAGGCCACCGTGCACCAGATGGGCTTCTCGTCGCCCTTGTTGCGCTGGTTGAGGAAGTTGGCAACGATGTCCTCTGTCTGGAACCGCAGCGTCAACAACTCGATCGTCTGAAACAGGAAGCAATTGGTAAGTCGTGCATGCCTTGCATTCTAGCACTAACTGAAAGCCGCGTACCTCACAAGTCGACCAATTGGCTGCACGCTGCTTCCTCTGTCCTTTCTCCTTCGTCGACTTTGCAGCTCCACCGCCGCGAGGACGACGCGCTCCTTGTGAATCTTGCATTCCTGACACACGTAGCAATAATCTAGAGCCACACATGAAAGAGAGACACACAACAAAAGCCGTCGTTGAAAACGTACGAGATGATGTGCTTCAAACCTAGTAATATAGCATCAAAACACCACAGTCATCATCGCTAAGGTCAGAGACCCCCTCCCGAGCCACCAGAAACGTCTCTCAATGACTTACCGTGAGCAATGCAGGTGTAGACAGCTTCCTGCGGGGCTTGAGGTGGTCCTTGGTCGTCAGAAGGGGCCACACGTCGCTGATCGAGCGCTACCAGGTGAGTATAGCGAAAAGCGTAGTGCGCTATATCCAGCGAGTGGTGCTTGCGTGGCTGATGCTGAGTGCCCTCCCAAACTGATATCGTTTTTTCAACGGACGAGTTATTCGGGAACTTATTCCAGCGCTGTTTCGTTCGAGTTGCTATTCTAACGGTCGCTATTCCACAACTATTCCTTGAATGAAACAACCCTGATCAAAAGCGAATTAGAGTACAACTGCGAGAATATGGTTAAACTTAAATATGGGTTAGAAATTTGAAGTAGCGTTCTATATCGACTTAAAAAGAAACAATTCGGCAAAGAAGACGCGCGATGGAGTAAAACCGTCTACGAGATCGTAGGCATCGATGGTTATCGAGTACAACTTCGCTCTAAGAATGGACATACCCGCTATAAGTCGCCTAACGACATCAAAACAAGCAATGATAAACCGACAGACGCACCCATCAAAAATTATTAGATTTATGAAGCTGACCGAATATTGGAACACAAAAAAATAAAAAATGGTAAAGTGAAGTATCTTGTGAAGTGGAAGGGCTATGAAGAACCAACATGGGAACCATTCTGAAATATTCGATAGATTAATAAAAATGAGCAGAGTACATGCGCGAAGGAATACTGGAAGACACAAAAAAAATCATGTAAATCATTCTTTACGTGATAGCTTTAAAACTGGACGCTTAAAATCACCCTTAGGCAACATGTTTTTTAACTTTGGCCTGAAAATTGTTTCTTCAACTGGCTTATGTTTTGGCGGGATCTTAGAGCTATCTTCTAGTAGCGTTGAGTTATCATAGGCATAACTATCATCAAAAAGATCATAGTCAATGAACTCTAGGTTCGCATCCATATTGATTATATATGTATCGTCATTTCTCACAGAAATTCAAAAAATATGTTAACAAGAATTTGATTCGACTTACCTCCTGGATCACCCATAGCTTCCTACACAGCGTCGTGAGTTCTATATATATTTTTACAAGGCATACTTGATATTTGCTAATCTCTATATAAATCTTGATCCCGTTGCATCATACAGAAGAACGATAACTAACCGAAAATACACACGAGAACTTGAAGATATATTTGGAATTCCATTTCATCATATAAAGAAACGCTATTTATGTCTTTCAAACGAACGAAATCGTATCTGTTATTCATACGCGCCTTATCATCATGACTCAACCATGCCTAGATATTGGTAATTATAAGTTATTTTCAATCTTTGAATATAGAACAATGTTCCCGTCATTTTCGAGTCTAGCTCAACGAGAGCAAAAACGTCAAGAGTTATTTGAGCGAGCTCAACGACGACTAAGACAGGCTAAAATCAAACGAGATATGTATTCAGAAGCTCAATGGGCAACTGATGCAGATAAGACCATCTCCTTAAATAGCAGTAAAGTAGATAGCTCCACACAAACAACAAATCCATACCAGTTTTTGCTTCTTTTTTTCGATATTCGAATATAGAACCATGTTTCCTTCATTCACAAATCTAGCTCAGTCAGAGCATAAACGTCAAGAGGTACTAGAACGAGCTCAACGGCGTGTTAAACAGGCTAATGAAAAACGCGAAATGTATTCTGCTACACGATGGGCTACTGATTGTGATAAAGCGGTAAGCTTATCTAAATCGACAAATAAGCCTGAACAATCTACATAGACAGAATTAAGTTCGAAAGAAACCGTTTCCTCTCAGAAAAACCCTGATCTCTCAACTACTGGAATTAGCACTGACCCTTTGGAAGTTAACGCGAGACCTGTTATGCTTGACGCTGAGGTTAGTGTACGGCCTGAAATGACTGATTCATCAGTCAATGCAAAACCAATGACAACTGATAGCAACATTCAGGCAAAACCTACAACATCGGATGCAGCAATCGATAACAGTACCCATACTACAACTAGTGGAGTTCAGGCTACGCCAGAAATGATGAAATCAGAAACCAATACGCTGAAACAGCCGGTTTCGAATGGTTTTGATCATAAAGAGCAAGTTACGTCCAGGATTAAAGCCTTTTTCAAATCTCATCCAAACTGGGTTTCAGTTGGAATTAACCCCGTTAAGAGAGATGGTAGAGACGATGAAAAACGGGTTATTGGGGAAGAAGGGTCTATATGATCGGTAAAAACTGGCAATATATATAAGAAATACGCCGTGTTTGATTGGGTCGCCACTGAAGAAAAACTCCGAGATATTTTATATAATGGTGAGAGCAATTCGATCGATGAAGTTGGTTCCATGCGCAAAAGAAGATAAACTACCATGATTAGATAGAAAGACAAAGGAGCGGATGATATTGAAGACCTTGACACTCCTTTCAAAGATCCAAGGCTAGATTTAAAGTACTAAAACAAATCGACTTCTACAAAGCTGGATGGTGATGATGCTAAGTACAAGTTGAAATGGTTTATAGTGCAGAATAGTCCATTACTCGAAGGCAATAAACTTCATAGGAGTATCATACCTATCCTTAAATCAGGTGAAGGGTATAACGAAGGCTATCTATGGATCGACAATAACTTTAATCTATTCGTTTCTGGTAAGCAAACAGACAGGCATCATCCTGCTGCATTTGAAAAAATTAACTGGATGGCTACGCTCAAAAGCTTCATATCGATGATCAATGATAAAGCGTTAACATTAGTTTTGAATACTAAAATGGATCGCGAAATGATAGGTAAAGCCAAAGCCTTTGAACCAGTTGACGCTTCCAAACCGAGTTCGGGTATTAAAATAGGTAAGGATGAAGATATGGATCGAACACTTTCTATTCCTGACCTTGAAGCTCAAACAATTCGAAGTCAGTATTATAAGAAGGTTGCTGAAAACAATATTGAAAATTCCTATGAGATTGATTCCGATTGGTTATTCGAAGAACGGAGTCAAACCTCATGCGTCGTACTATTTTGGTGTGCCAACACGTGCGAAACTGTTAAATATTCTAAACAAAGAAAATAAACATGTGAAGGGCAATGCCATATCCGACTTAATGAAGAAGATTATATGGATGGATACATTCCAACCGCTGCTTACTAGATTTGAAGACGTTGGCTCGTATGTTGAGGACACGGGCGACAAGAATATTGAGAAAAACCTCAATGATAATCTTAAGTTATTTCGAGAAGCCCTATTTAGCAATGTGTCCGACGTTAAAACACCATTAGGCTATGACGATTATGAAGATGAACGTATTCAAAAGCTCTATGAGGAGTCGGAAGCAGCATTTATGCTGCTTCCGCAAGCATATGGAGAAGCTTACATTCAGTATGAAAAGAACATTAGAGATAGAATGAATTCAAACTCGGAAGTCGATAATGAATCGGTAAGAGCATCAAGAGCGGCAATGAAACCTACCAAGGCAGCATACGCTGTTAAGTTTCGTGATTACAATGATGCAGCACAAATGGCTGAAGATGATTCTCCAATGCCAGATTCATTACAAGCTAAAGTAGATCGAGCAAATGCTCGCGCACGCTTTCAGCATTTACCACTAGGTAGCGGTGTTAAGTCTAGACTAAAAGGACGTGACCTAAAAGGCGCTGGAGTAGCACCCCTCGAAGGAGTTTTTAGACGCGGTAGAACGTATAACCTCAACGAAATTCAAGGACTAGCAACGCCGAGCGCTTATACATATCGTCAGCTTGGAAGTAAGTACATTCGAATACCGGATCTAGATGCCAAAACACTTGTGATAGTGCAACCAAATCGTCGTAAATGCGGTCCTAAGTGTCAGGTCAGTGATAGTCTATAATCTATGATCAAAATCTTAGTCTACAAGCAACATATTGATCAATCTGCTTATCACCATAGAAGATAAAAACTATTTAAAGAGATCCTAGCTATCACGCATTTGCAATACAGTTTTCATGATAAGCTTGAAGATCTGTTAGAAAGTCTAAGAGCCGAATATGACAAGCTCAAAGGTGAAATCGAACTAGGAAATGATAATCAGAGTATTTTTAAGCAATTGAAAGTCATCACAGTTAATTCCATTCCTCACTTGTCCGCGTTCTTGCTGTTATTGCTTGCGTCACAAAGTTCACCATGGTCCGTAGGATATCCCAGCGACGACGTAGTAGCTGTAATCGTTGCCCGCCTCTTTATCCAGACAACGCCAGAAGAATAACAGAATGGACAACCCGCAGTTGTCGGTGTCTTTTTGCATCGGGCTGTGAACATTTGTTATCTTGTACGACTGGGATAGGTTTTTCGACAGCTCTCAGCCAGCTCTGCTACCAAGTTTTGGTTCGCCCGCTTGTTAAGACTGTCGTAGCAGTAGATAAATATCTTTGGGCGATCGATCACGAGGCATGTCCAATAACTGGCATTGATGTTGAGAGGCATAAACACCAAGTCCTTCTCGACGCCAGCTGGTGCACTCAGTGTTCGCGGTGGAAGGCGTTCGCCTTTGTCAGGTGCAGGCGTGTTCATCTTTGGTAAGAAGATGGTAGTGTTGTTCTGGTATTTTGCTGCGAGTGTCCTCGCAAACGCATCGATCAAGTTGTCGTGGTACCAGGTTTTGTCTCTGGCTCAATAGAGATGTGTCCAATCCAGGTGAAATTCGTCCCCAAATCCATGAAGTCTTTGATTTGGTGAAGACGCAACAATCCGCTTAGCTAGCCCATCCGCACCTTCATATTTGACGTGTGTGTCGACTTCACTCATCAGCCACGAGTAGCATTGCATGCCTTCCCTACATGCTTTAAACATACTCCAAAGATACGGCATTGACATAAACTGCCGCTGAGTAAAATCACCTAAGTCTTGAACCGTAATCACCCAGCATTCAGCATTTTCATCTGGAGGTGAGCAAAGATCCGTAGTGTCTCCAAAAGGGGCTGCACGCTCAGTAAGATGAAGACCTTCGCGAACCATTGATTCAAGAAGTCGGTACGGAATAGCTGTTGGTGTATGCACACGTTTCTCCACTGTCAATGCTTTCTTTGCGTACTTGTAGTGCCGCGTCTCGAAAGTATTAACGAAAGACGATAATTCGGCCAGAGGGGGTTGACGAGTTTTCAAAAACTCTTCCACATCCACCACATCGTCTCCATGCACTGCGTTGCGTAATTTCACGCCTTGGTTGTACTCCTTTCGCTCTTGGCTAATCTGTGCGGAGGCAGCAGCTCTGATTTTGCGTGGTCGGCCATGACGCTTTCTTGTGGTAAAAGCCTTGAGACTCTTCTTTTTCTGGGTCGATTTCGTGTCAGCGGGGCTGGTATGCACTTGGTCATCCTTCTCCTCCTCATTTACAGCAATTTGCGTGACGGCAAGTTCGCTGTCTGCACAGCCGTCAACTCTACTAGACGTTGCCATGGCCATGTCGCCTTGGCGCAAGTTTTGCGACCATATCTCCAGATTTTCAAGTGCACAATTGAATTTCTCAACCAGTAAATCTGTCAGTTCGGCGGTAATGCGACTGAAAACTTCTTGCGCGCTCTTGTACTTGTCATGTTCGGCATCGGCTTCTTGAGCGTAACCTCATCACTTCTAGTAGCGGAAGTTCAACAGCAGGAAGTTCCTCATCTAAAATGCCCACGCGCAACCATCTTTTAATCACAATCATAGCAAAACATGGGCAAAACATGAGACGAACGTGGACCATGTTAGTGCCGAATAAATAAACATGGTTGGACATGGGCAATCATGTTCATCACATACCTTGCGGGGATCGAAGTGTATGGTATTGTCAGCAAGCTTCCAACGAACTTGCGATAGATCATCACGTGTCTGCACGGCAGCTTCATTGTCACGGAGAACTCGCAGGTACACAGCCAGTTAAACTTGTCAACACGGTGCGTCCGGCCAGCCCGGCGCAGAGTGACGTACAGCTCTTCGTCATCCACGGTGTAATGGTTCCTCGCGTCAGCGTTTGCAGCAAACTTGTACTCCGTCACAAAGACATAGGCCAGCCAGGCGCTTGTCATTCCAAGAAATTGGTTCATCTCTTCATCGTACTTGATGTTTCTCTGCGTTCCAGGCATGATCACCCGTGTCGCATACTCGTCCTCTTTTCGGCGCTGGAACCGGATGACGGAATCTAAGCACTGCTTCATAGACATCGAGCTGTGCAAGTCAGCTTTGAGTTTTCCGAAAAAAAATCTCCAGTCTATTGTTCGTATTGTTGCGAAAATGCGGAAGGTCCATGCGATGCAGTGTAACCCACATGTCCTGGGAAGCTACGCAATTAGTGTAATGGGCTTACTTAAGCCCAATACTTTAGCTTACACGTATGAGCACTTGTATGAGGAAGCGTAGGAGTATTTATCTTAAGTTAAATATACTTGTGTCCACAAGTATAGTTAAACCTAAATAAAGGTACTAATAAGTAGCTTGCTGTAAAATTGAGAACTGAATTGAATGTTAACTGTGGTTTCCTCCTAAAACTGATAACTATAAAGAGAGGTTCTGCCAACGAGTGGTTGGCAGAATCTCTGGCCTAATGCATGACTCTTATTGGTAGAAAGATGCTGCTTTCTACCAATAGTATTGCTTCCTAATATGAATGGTGACCACAGTGCGATGTGGTCTACCTGAATGTATCCATTAGTGCATGTTGCACTAAGATTGGAGGTGAACCGAATGTGTAGCCCCGCCTACACCATCCCCCCGTTAGGACTTGATGTGCCGGTCTCGACACATCAATCCAAGAATTACTTCGGAGAGAACTCGTGCTCATTTCAAAATGAGCACGCCAACGACGCCTACGACCGACGCGCCGGCTGCATCTGCAGCGGCGAACGCTGTCGCCGCTTCCACAGCGACGACTGCTACTACTTCGGCATCTGCGGCTTCAACAACTGTCGTCACTTCAACGGTGACGACAACAAGTCCGCCTAAGAGAACGATGTCTCTTGCGGAGTGGAAGGAGAAGTGAAAGGATGCCCAACCACTTCGCGATGAGTCACCACCATCATAAACGCCTCGGGCGTTCATGCCTACGATGGGGACGACTTTCCTCTCGACTATGAAAGCGATGTCGAGGAGGGAGAAGCTGAGGGAGACAAGGAAGCCTTGTCTCCAAAACGCAAGGAATCTAGCGTGGGATCGCGTCGTCCTCGCGAGGACGACTCGGATACTTCGAGCTCGAAGCCCTCGCGCAGCGACAGCGAAAGACCGCTCGCTGATGCTGGAGCGCTGTCAACTCCGCGGGGTGGAGACGACTCCACTCCGTCTGGTGATGTGGCGTCTCGCACTAAGCCGGTGCGCGATCCTTGGATGCCGTGTCCGAGCGAGATCCAAACTCGATTCGGTGCTACGTCGCCACCGAGTTGATAGAGATCGACCGGCCGTTGACGCCGAGGTGTCCCCAGATGGATGGATCCTGACTACGCGACATGCGAGGTCAGATATGGGACGGATCCTATGGGCCGTCCCGTAGGCATAAGTTATGGGACGGATCCTACGAGCTGTCCCATGGATCCAGAGTAAGGTACCGGATCATTTTCGCGAGCTTCACAAGCGTGTTGTAGCATCTCTTACTAGATGCTTTATTAAATGTTTCGTCGGCGCCAAACAATTGCAGCATGACAGCGATACAAGCGTTCACATCCAGCCCTGCTACAAGTCTGAAATGCGCCCCCTCCATTTGTTTTGGTGATTGTTTTGCAGTCTTTCCACCTGCATGACGCTGTGTCCGTGCTCAAGTCTGGCTGCATATCGATGTCTTGAGCTGATGAGGTCGCTGATTTGCCGTCGGAAGACGCGGAGCGCCGCAGAGGACAGGGGCTGGTGCTTCGATTACAAGTCTCTGAGTCAGAGTTATCGTTGCTGCTGTCTATCATGGCATAAAGCCGCTCCATCCGATCAGACGAAGTCTCTCCGCTAGGAACTCCACTGGAAACTACGCGCTGTAGGCTCAGCTGGCTGTATGCAGTTTCAGCTTGACGCTCCGTACTGGAGACGCTTGAAAACTCCGACGGCAGCAGCGGCTGTGGCTCCACGTGGCAGGCTTGATGGCTGCTCTGGAGGGCTGCTGTGCCTGCTGGAACAATACGGCGGTAGCCGTCACAGATGCCATCACTCTCTTTGTGTAGTAAAGTCGAGTTTGCCGGTGCATTTTCCTTACTAGCAGTGGCGCTTGGATCTGCTACAGCGGTTGACGGAGCTTGTACATGTCTGCTTGATGTGCTGGAGTCTCCACTGCTATGGTTTCTTCGTCGACTCCCGCGCGCTTTTGACGTGCCTCCCATTTGGTCCGTGCGCGCTCAAATGATTCTACTTGTTGCTGCACACCCAAACGCACGAGTTTTGGTGCAGCTAGGCGGAAATCGTTCTGGCCAATCAGTGCGCTCGAAAATATTTCTGGCTTGCTGCAAGAAAAAAGAGCTACTTGTTGCTGCACAATTGACTACCCCTATTGTAGTACATGTATTCACTTTCATAAAGGGTGCTGGCTAAGCAGTTGGTGCATTTTTGCGTATGAATCCTCGCGTGTGCTGTACGATTGAAAATTGAAACTCCAGTTTTTGCAACAGAAATTTGAAATTGCAACAATGGTTGCCAAAACTTCATGTTTTGTAAAAAGTCTGGCACAAAAGTACAGTGGACTGCACGAGGGATCGCTCGCAGTCTATAACGTGTCGCGTGAGGAGACCGAGGCATTATTCATTGTGACACAGAAGACGTAAGGCATGGAGGTCCTCGTAGCTGAAGATGATGTTTTCATGTCCCTCGAGGAGGCTCTCACCTTCATCGACGGCTGCGAAAGCTCAAGACCAGAGCGTAACCGAGACTTTGGTCGAAAATACTCCTCGACCCTCGCTCAGCGAGATTGTTACTCCTGTCGAACTGCTGGGGGTCAGCGCCAAACCCACCACCAGAAGGCGCTCCAAGCCCCAACGGAAGTCATCGGAGTCGTCCTCGAGTTCGGATGAAAAGCCGACCAAGAAGCGTCGGACCAGAAGTGCCGCTAGCTCGTCAACGAGACTCCAGCAACGCAAACGCGCGGAGATTCGGGCGCTTCGAGAACAGGCTCAGGAACTGGAGGCTCAAGTGGAGCTGCTTAAGAAGAACCGGTTCTTGCCTGCAAACGTCGCTTTAGAGGTGATTGCAGAGCTGGAGGAGGCGGAGAGTGGCGCGTTGGTGGCGAGCCAGAAAGCACCAGCGAACTGGCACGAGATGGCCGTCCGTCAGTATCGGGAGCGACTTGTGTCCGAGAAGACGAACCGCAGACTCAAATCCATCCTGGAAAACCAGGAAAAAGTCAACGGAGCGCTGAGCAGACTGCTGCAGAAGCGGTCCGTCCTCACTGTAAGTGCGTGTTTCTCTGCGTTCGGGAAGACCGAAGAGGCTGACAGTCGGTTCTTGATTGTTTACAGGGAATGGAGTTCGTTCTCTCCGCGCAGCCTGGGATGGAGTCTTCTCTAGTGAACGCAGACAGCTCAACGGAGTCGGCAGGAGCTGACAGCAACAAGAAGGTTTTGGTCGGGCTGGAAACGCTCGTGCAGGGTTTGTACAAAGACTGGAAAACGAAGTTCCACAGCACAACGCAGTCTCCAGCTATTTCTTGCGATATGCGAACCAAGGAAGACGCTCAGCGAGGAAAAATGATTGAATTTATCACAACAACGCCGATGTCGTGCCCAGTGAAAAAAGCAAGCGAGATACTGTGGAAGGAGCTCACAACGTACCGCGAGTACCCTGACAAGGTGTACAAATATGTGAGTCCGGCCTTCGTTCTTCGCTGTTGTTGTGCTCGAACTTACACTTTAGCGTTTTTTTTGTTTTTTTTTCAGATGAAATGCACCAAGCCGAACTCACACGAAAAGAACTTTGATATGAACGTGCGAACCCCCTCTGGCATGCTGGAGCTGAACGGACTGCAATACATGCAGAAGTTCGACGAGGTAGATCGGACTGTCTTCGTGGTTGCCGAGCGCATGACTCTTCCTTCCAAGAACTTTGAATTTCGTGACGAGTGCTGGATGACAGTCAGCCCATCTAGCACCGATGCGAAGGCGTCGGTTGTTGAGATCTTTCTGCAGCTCTACATGGGACGTGAGGAGGAATCGCAAGTCAGTCCTGAAGACATTTCATACGCGCAAAACACTGTCATGGGGAGTCTGGGCAACGCCTACCGGAAGTTCTTCCAAGCAGAGCAAAACACTCTGATGGACAAGGCTGGGCGTACTCTTCGTCAAAGCTTGGCGTTATTATTTAAGTTGGTTGTTAATTACATCGTAGAGCTGCTCATGTCGTATCAGCAGGATGCAAACATCGACTTGGCTTGGATGAATTAATCAGGAGTGTTCTCGTTCATCTCCATGTACTGTAATGATCATCAATCTGTAGAACATGTAGTACACTCTTGAACAGGTAGCATGGAGAAAATTTTGCAGCAACACGGATTGATACTCGTAGGGTACTGTACTGCATGCAGTGGGAAGCCAGAATCAGCATTTTCTCGCTTGACCGCACGTGAGTCTTGGCTATCGTTTCCATAAATGTTCGTTTCAACGAAAGAAATATCAACATAATTTATGTGAGCGCTTACTAACTTCACCGTGGTGCGTTATCACTGCTAACATTGGCATAGAGGGAAGTCCAGCCAAATAGAGGTTCTCTCCCCCCCCCAAAAAAAAAAAAAAAAGAGGGAAGTCCAGCCATGCAAGATCGGCCATGTTCGTGCAGTTTATATGCATAAGATGTAATCTGTTAGTGCGATGCTGCATGTTTCGCTACGTAGCAGTGGTGATCAGCCTGAGAAGAACCAGTTTACTGCTTTGGTATACAGTGGAACTCCGCCAAAAACCATAAATGTGTCACGATCACAACACTTGCGCTGCATACTATCCACAATACGCAAATGAGCTAAACCGCGGATACCGCGAATTACGAAGGAAACTGCTACGCTTAAGTTAAGCTTTTAATCCATCCTCAGCTAAAAATTGGTTTTCTTATTATCCAATCACAAGCCATTTCGTTCATGATTGGTTCATACTCATATCATGAGTGAAGGTCTTTGATTACGCCTCCCTAATGATTATGTAGACGCTAAAAAGTTAGCATACACACCACGCATCCCACCGCAGCACCCCTTCGCGCCAGCTCCGACAGAGCGTTGTTGTAGCACCTCGCGACATCAGCATCTCCTTACATGTATCATTCCGGAGTCTGCGCCGACATGAGCGTATTGGTCACCGATGCCGACGATGCCGCCACGCTGGAGGCCACTTTAGCCTTCCTTGACGAATGGGACGCCCCTAGCAAGGACATCAGCAGCAGCAACAGCAACATAACGCTGTAGTCCCCACTAGCACTCGACGCAATAAACCACGTCGGAAATACCCCAACAGCTCCTCGACGGTGCTCCAAAGGCGCAAGGCGGAGATTTTGGCCTTACGATCCCAAGTCGAGCAACTTGAAGCTCAGCTGGAGCAATTAAAGCAGGTGCCTGGAGCAACATACGCCGTGGCTGCTGAAGGTGCTATGCTGTTGAGTCAGAAGGCCGTGCACGGAGCCATAACTTGGGCGGAGCAGGCGGCGCTGCAGAGCCGACGACGCCTTGAAGCTGAGAAGACCAACTGCAAGTTGAGGAGCGTCATGGCCAGCCAGATCAACGTCAACGAAGCACTGCGCACGCTACTGCAGAGAGCGGCCGCAATCGAAGGAATGGACTTCTTGCACCCAGAGCCATGTCGCCCACTGGTTGATGGATCGGCAGGCAGTTTGGCATTGTTGGAGAGGAGGGCGGAGGGTCTGTACTTGGAGTCGGACTCGGTGTATCGACCGGAGGTGATGCAGTTCATCAGTGCGCAGGCCATGGTGAAGCACAGCGAGTTGCTGGGCAAGACGGTGGAGATTGTGTCTACCACGCCGATGATGTGCCCGCTGAAGGAGGCGAGCGATACACTGTGGAAGTGGTTCAGTCTCTCCAAGGCATGCGTCGTAATTTGTTTTTTTTCTATGCTGGGCAATTTACTAACAACTTTGTGTGCTTGATGATTTTAGTCGCTGGGAGACCGGCCGAATATTCTTGAGAGAAGCTACGCTCTAATTCTGGAGAGTCAAATCGGGCCGCTGGAGTTCCACGTCCGGAGATACGAGGAAACCGATCGAATCGTCATTGTTTGGACTGACACTCTACGACTGCCGCGGTACCAGTTGCAATTCCGTAACCAGTCCTGGCTGTTTATCACGCCGTCGGCGGATACTCCCAAGGATGCATCAATACTTCGTACTTATCAACAACTTTTTTTCGACTGTGAAGCAAGCCAGCCATTCGAAGAAACTTCCTTTGCGCAAGAATTAGCCTTTGAGGAGCTGAGCAAGCTATATCGCCACTACATGCAGTCGCAGCAGAACGTGATGCTAAACGAGACTGGATCTGCAACGATGATACCAGGAATCACAGTATAAGCCTGCATGGAGTTTCCAGCAGAGGTAATGTAAAACGATCAAACTATCTGCTGCGACACTGGCGGCGAGTCTTTGGCGGGATACCCCGACAAATCGAATTCGCCCCAGCCAAAACCGAACAAATCTCCACTCGCAGTCACCGCCATGGTGTGCTCGCGGCCGCACGATACGTCAACTCCACCAACGCTGACGCCTTCCGCTTCGATGAGGCTCGTGAAATACCCCACTGGCACCGGGTCCGTGCAATCCTCCTGGCTGCCATGGCCTAATCGACCACACTCGCCCTGGCCGAAGGTGTACAAGTGTCGATCGTCCGTAATGAGTGCGGTGTGTCGATATCCACAGGCGATTTGAACCACTCGGCGCAGCGGGGGAAGGAACGAGATCATGCGGATTGAAGACGCATTGTCGGTTGTTGGGCGCAGGGATGAAGCCGCTGAGTGGCCTCCGTGACTGATGTGAGCCTCCTCGTCCAACGACAAGCCCAGCGGCTTGCCCCACGCCAATGCGAGCCCTGGAACAGGCCCTTCGTTCACCACGTCTGCACGAATGCTGGTCATTCGACTGGAGATTTCTTCATTGTTCACAAGAGCATCGCCGGCGACGAGTAGCGAGTTGTTCGCGAGCGGGGGCAGGAAGAAGCACTCAATGAACCATAACGCATCTCCTCGCGACGAATACATCGACGACGGCATCGAGGAGTCTTCAGAGTTGAAGCTGAAAGATGCCTGGTACTTCTCCGTCTCTGACACAGTCAAGTCCATCACCGACCCGTTCTCCCAGGTGCTCGTTGGGCTTAGAGGGGCGGACGGCATACGCGAAGCAAACCCCATCTCGCACAGCACCGCTCTTGTTGCCGCGACAGCCACCGGGTCCCGCCTCATCGCCTCAATCTGACGGCAGTATGCATCGACGCTTGGCATGACCGACATCCACGACTGGCAAGACTGCTGGCGTCTGAATCGCTCTCTCAAAAAGACCAGCGCGTTCTCTTGCCCTTGATCTCTCAGTTCATGATCACCCGATGAGAACAGAATCGAATACACCGGGTGAGACGACGAGCCCTTGGCGAATTGCGACGGGTTTGCTGGCCGATAGAAGAACCTCAACCACTCCAGTAGTTCGTCGCATTCCTCCATCGCCTTGGCCAGTGCGTTTCAGGCTCCGCGCCCCCCTCCGTGCTGCACACACGCGCACATGAGCTGGTCGACCGCTAACGTTAGCTCAATGTGGCCGTCAGCGTCTTCTGCAGCCAAGCATCCTCCGCTCCCTGCGTCACCACCGTCACCGTCGTCGAAAGTGCAGTCAGTCGTGGCAGAATGTGCGGCATAAGCTGGGGCCGCACCGCCGCCAGCAGCGCCAGCGAGTTCACCGCCACACTCAGCTCGCGTCTCGC
>JAIKVD010000115.1:1875-31405 GCA_024679075.1 Phytophthora uliginosa | reverse complement strand
TCGTCGCGAGAGGCGGCGCAAGCAGTGCCGCGTGAGCCAGCGGCGCTACCGCGACAAGAAGTGCTCGGCCGAGTACAACTGCTCGCGCAGGTTGTTGACGTTTAGATTAAGCGTGCAGCGCCTGCAAGGCATGCGCGAGCTGCTGGAGACCAAGCAAGACCTGGAGCTAAAAACATTTAACAAAAAAGAAGCACCGACCACATCGTCTGGTCAAGAGAGCTCGTGCAGGCTCGAAAAACAGTCCACGAGTGCAGATTTTGATTCTTCCCGGTACTTTGCGATGTGTGAGGACGTTGGGCTCTACGTATCGGCACCAAAAACAAGTTAGTCATCTTCAACTTTCATATCAGACGTCATAGTTTGTGAGTATGTAAAATTTGAGAGCGGTCAACCTACGATCGAAAAACCGACAATTAGCCAAGTTCTGGAACATAATACCCTTTCATATCAGGCACCCATCACCACAGAGAAAACTGTGTCTCTTAATACCCCGTTAGAAAACATGAATTCTGCTCTATTTATCGATTGAGACACTTGGTTTTTGTATTGCGTAAGATGGTGTGTACCACAGAGATACCCAAAGCGAATTAATCCCGGGTGGGCTGTACGTACTCCGTAAACGAAGCACTACCAGGATAACATCGTCGTATTCATGACCAAGACCAGCACATGCGGCCCACTGGTTGACATGAGGTATAATCACGAAAGGCCTGATCCGCTCGGGATGCCTGAGCAGCGGAGTGGACACAATCTTCATCTTTAAGATTTCGAAAGCCTCCTTGGCCTTGGACAGATCTCGTCCAGCCCGCACTTGTTCACCGGTGAGCTCGTACAGAACTGCGGCCACAACGGGGAAGTCTTCACTGAACTTGTGACAATAGTTCGAACTTTCCAGGAAAGATTGAACTCCTTTCAGGGTCTTCGGAAACGGGAGATCCTGGACGCCCTTGGCAATCTTGGGCGTGGCTCGAAGTCCTTCGGCGCTAATCTTGTGAGAGAGGTAGGGGATCGACAGCTTGCCGAATTCACTTTTGGGGAGACTGACTGAGATATTCCAGTATCGGAGTCTGAACAGGAGTACATTTAGGTCTTCACGCAGCTGGTCCCAGGTTGACGCCCCATGAGCGATGTCGTCAATATACGAACTACGCCCAATAACTGGACCCATCTGGGATGGCGCCGGAATGTTACGCTTGAAAGCAATCATCTTGTCCGTCAGTATCGGTACATTCCGCTCAGACTTCTCACGTTCAGATTTATCTTGTTCAGACGGGTCTAGCCCGAGGAACTCCAGCACATATTGGTCTACCAATTTCTCCTCTTCTGCGGGCAGTCGGACGAAACCCCACACGCAGTTATTAATTACTGCCTGGTAAACAGGGGGGGAGGGGGGGCATTCGTTAACCCGAAGGGCATCCTCACCCACTGGAAGTGTCCGAACGGACAGAAATCAACTTCGCACGTTCAGTCATCCGTATCGCCCAGAAACCACTCGCCATGGCGAGACTCATGAACCACATTGCACTCTCAAACCCGATCAGTAAGTCATATATCAGGGGCAGTGGATAGGTTGAAAGCTGGATGTAGCCATTCACCACCCGGTAGTCAATACACATCCGGATATCCACACCATTCTTCTTTAAGACAATCACGATCGCGGATGCCCAAGCAGACTCAGAGAATTCAACCAGTCCAGTTTCCAACAACTTCTTGAGTAGCTCATAGACTTTCAGCATGATGTGAGGGGCAATGGACCTTGGACGTTGAGCTACAGGTTTAGCATCACCTACATCCCGATCACACATCACGCCCCTGGTCGGAGCGGGCGCTGCATTGCCATCGCCCAGAAAATCTTCCGGTGGTACGTCAGGATGGACCGCAACTGCTTATCTTCCGGAGTAGTTGTCCGACCGGGAACACCCACATCAGCTTCGGAGATATCACATTCAGGGCTGAGATCTTTCAGCTCGGGTAGCATAGCGAGTTCATCACGTAATTGCGACAAAAGCTCGCTGCCTTCCTGGATATAAACAGCCGGTTCCAGATCCAAATTTTCTTGGCTTTGACTCTCATACATCGAATATACTCTTCTTCCAGTCTCCGGATAGGAGTAGATGGCCATGCACAACTTGGGAGATCGATCTCTTCAGCTCCTTGGTCATGACACTCCTGAGCCTCTGAGTTCGAACAGACCAGTTCAGCATCCGGTTCCACTTCATCCGAAGTCACCTCAACGCTCTCAGGTGCACTCACTTTCAGCACCGTCATAATCCTGGCCTCCTGGACGATATCTGTCTGAACATCGACATCTGCTACTTCTGTCGTCTGGGTCGCCACACTGCAAATGATCTTGACCGGTCGTTCCTCTTCTACGGAGTGAGTCTGATTGGGTCGGTCCTGTAGTCGAACAATCATAGCCGCAGTGGCTCCCGGACGAGGTCGCAACATGATCTTGGACGGCCACTCGTATTGGGGAGTCAAGACGGAAGGCGGCTCTTGTTCTTGCTCGAGTTCTTCAAGTTCACGTTCACGTCTCCTCATCTCGGGTGACGGTGTGCTCTCATCGATGAGCTTTTGTCATTCTTTGTACTTCCGACACCCTGGGCGGACAAACCGTCCTGAGTGGGGGGAACTTCCAAACTCTACTATCCGTGCAAGCGGAGTTCGAGTATCGATCCATAACATTTGTTCGGAGATGTTGATGACCTTGACCGCAGTTGCCCAGGACCGTGTCGCATAGATGATCTGAGTCAACCAGCGATCACCACGTCCTGCCCAGACTACTTCCCGTTGAGGGTTACTCTGATCGTATTCGATACGAACGATGGCATGTTCCCCTGGGCGCAGATAGAGACTTCTTTTAGACAGCACAGGCAAATCCAACCCCAGATGTTGGCGTGATCAGCTCCACACATCAGGATGGTTTCCTCATCTGGGGGTTGGATGAGGCCCTCACGCACACACAACCGGACCCCGGAAGCATACATGAAGTTCATCCCCAGAAGTACTTCCACATCTTCACCGATGTTCGTCACCCAGACATCCATGATATATAGCATACATGAAGTTCATCCCCAGAAGTACTTCCACATCTTCACCGATGTTCGTCACCCAGACATCCATGATATAGACTACTCGCACTTGCGGAGATGTACGTCGGGACTCCTCCTAAACCGGACACCTTGATCGGTTCTGGCAACATCTGGAGTTTCAGCTTGAGCCTACGCGCAAGGTTCAAACTGACCATACTTCCAGATGCACCAGTATCCAGCAAGATTTGTACCCGAAGATCATTTACTGCTCCATGTACCGACGCAACTTCGCGACTGTCTTCTTGTTCGTGATTTGCCCACCAACCATAACGCTGACCGGGACCTAACTCCATTTCGGTCAAAACATCTTGGTTGTTTGATTCTGGAGGGCCCCGTTCAGGGACACTACATCCAGATTCAGCAGTCGTATCTCGAATAGAAGTCATGCATTGTTGGTTACTTCATCCTCAGCTCTGGTCCGACATATACTAAGACATACAATCGTTGGGGATTTTTCAGCTCGGCGCGTTCTGGACCCCTGTCCAGCGGGCTTACTCGTTTGATGACTTCCCCGGATTGGCCTCCCCATCCAACAATTTCCTGAGGATGTGGGTAGGCAGATCCTTTAGCATGCCTTGACGAGCGAGGTTCTTCACAGCTTGGAGGGCTTCATTGTCTGCGCACTGACCGTTATGGAAATCTCCACAGTTCTTGCACGGGGAAAACGTACACGCATGGGTCGGGTGCCCCGTCCGTTTGCACTTCTCGCACTTCACATCCCTCCAGCAATGTTCCTCCTTGTGGTCGAACTTGCTGCACTTCTCGCAGAATTCATTCTTATTCGGATTGTCCGGCCGAGGTGACTGCCAGCCTGGACGGGGCGATTGCCAGCCCGGGCGAGGGTCTGTCTGGGGGGGGGAGGTCTCCACCCAGAGTGTTCCATCACACGAAAAACGGCTTTGCGGATCTCTTGTTCAGTCGTCACGTCTTGGGTGGGCACACCTCGGGTTGACACTTCTGAACGGACAGCTTCCGTGCTTCCTCGTCCAGTATTTCGTGGCTCTGGGAGAGTTTCTCCTGAATCATCTTCTTCATCCTCAAAACGTACGCGTCCTTCGACTTCGCCTTCCGATTCGCCACCACTCAGACCAATGTATGCACGACCTTGGCGCCCTGGCTTGAAACGTCTAGGCGGAATGTTGTCCGCCCTGAAGTCTCTTGTCCGGGGCGGTGGAGTGTCGTAGCCTCCCCTCCATCCAGACCCAGGTCCTCATCCTGCTGCAGGACGTACTCGAGGTCGTCCAGACTGTGGAACCGCGTGTTGCGCAGGATAGCCTTGAGCTGTTGGTCTCTCAAGTTCTTGATGTAACGCTTGATGTGATGAGCGGAATCCTTCTTGCCCTTCTTATAGCGAATGCCAGCCTTGGCTGCAGCCTCGTTCAGCCTCCATAGCACTCTCGTTCGACTTCTGGCGCATGGTATAGTATCGTTCGGACTCAGATGTCCGGGCCTTCAGGTACTTGCGCTTGAATTCCCTCGAGAGTCGCTTGCAGTCGTTCTGTACATACTTGGAAAGCTGGCCGCGCCAATTCCGGACGGCTGGGGACATCTTCATCTTGAGCTCGCTGATCTTCATCTTATCCGTCCAGCCACCCTGAACCGACATATTGACGAAACGCTCCCATCAGCTTCGGCGATCTTCCATGGAGGCCCTTTCGTTAAACTTCTCCAAAGCACAGGAGGAGACATACGGCCGGAGCGTCAAGAGAGTCCCACCAACCTTAGTCGCGTCAGAAGCATCCATACCAGTCGAAAAGTCCTCATCCAGACTGTCCTCAGACTCGCTTGAACTTGAGTCCGAGCTGGAGCTTGAGCTGGAACTTGAACTGGGGCTGGATGGCGAGCCTCGTCGAGGCTTCTTGGGCGGAGTCGGCTTCCGATGCTCCTTCTTCGGCGTAGGCTTTCGCTCAGACTTCACACCCTGCTTGGCGTCGGCCTTGGGCACTTCCGTCCGGGTCCTTGCGGCGCAATCGTTTTGAGCGTAGCCGCATTCGAGTCATCCCTCCTTGGCGCTGGCACACTTCCTGCACGGTGTGTGACTGAAGAGTCTGGGAGTGCCCCCTTTGCGCCAGCAATCGTTCGGCAGTGTTCTTCGGTTCAGTTTCTGTCCGGTTACCGGTGACCTCTCCCATGATTTCGCCACTCGTCTCAGTTGCCCGTCCGGCGTCAGTCCCTTCGGACTTCACCTGAGTTGCTAAATCGGGGGGGGGGGGGGCGCTTTGAGTGGATGTTGCCTGAAGGTTCCAGATTTGTTCAGCCTGATATCGCTGCATATTCCTTGTCGTCACACGCTCATCTTCCAATCGACGTTCGAAAGCAGCTCGGTGTTCTGCCAGGTTCTTTTGAGCCTGGTGAACCCAAGCTGATTGCTCCGCCTCGCGTCGACTTCTGCCTGCTGCTGCTGCAGGAGCTGCACAGCGGCGGCCTCCACACGATCACGTTCAGCGTTAGCAGCTTGGAGACATGCCGTTTGAATGGCAGCCGCCACCTCTTCGCGTTGCGCAGTAGCACTGGCAGCCTGAATGGGGACTCCAGCCAGACGACGCTCAGCTTCCTGAGCGCGTCCTTAAGCTTCGCGGACGCGCATCTCGGCTTCTGCAAGCTTGTGGTAGACTTCCGCTTCCGGCCTTGCCAGCTTTTAGGCTGCGATTTGCTCAGTCAGCTTCGCCAATTTTTCGCGGACCTGCTGTGCCTCGCGCAGAGCGCTCACAGCAGCTTCAGCCACTCCGGTTGATACCGAGGAGCCCGACCATCCGGACCTTCCCGAACGGTGCGAGCGGCCAAAGTAACTCGAGCGGCACAACGAGGACCGCTTCCGTGAGGGCCTCTTGGACGAGCGTCGACGACTTCGAGAGTTTCAATGGTGGTGACCCCGGTCAGAGTCTGATTCAGACTCGCTGGACGATTGTCTCCGGTTAGAGTCTCTGTCCTTCTTGCGCCTTCTCGACTCAAGTATCTCCACGGACTTCGCATTGACCGCGACCTCTGGATCTGCCATGATGACATCCTCCTGGTCGAGCAAGATTCTGCGCTTCGGGGGATCTCTTGACGAGTCAAGTAGTAACAAAAGTCTCCACTTCCAGGTATGCCTGAACCATAAGTCCTCGCATACATCACCATCGGACCGTATGTGGCGAGCGGCATGTGCACCCCTCCACCAGACCCAAGTGACGTCGAGGAAGACCCCGGTGAGCTGTTTGTGGATACGGGTGACTCGGATGTCATGCCCCGGGCAGATCCATCAGTGGTGCCAACCAAGCTCGGGACAGGGTCCGAAATTGGCACTGGGGACGGGTCTTCCTGGTCAGACGTCGCAGTCGAAGGCAGCTCGGATGGCAGAGATGCAAGGGGGTCCTCCAGCCGGGGTGACCGTTACTGTTGACGCTTCGACGGTGGCTCACCGACCGAAGAACTTTCTGTACTCCGGGCAGGACGAAGACCTGTCATACGTAGACGTTGGTCATAGCTTCGTCCAAGCAGGTTGACCTCGTAGTCGTTCATCAATAGATCTCCGTCTTGATCTTCAGCATGGTAGTCCAGGAATGGCGCCTCTTCAACTTCAGCTTCTCGCTCAAGTGCGGGAGTCACTTTGAGTGTAGCTCCAACACAATGAATTCGCCACTCGGTCAGTTCAGCAGCCAGGAGACGTTGGAGATCTCCGACCAGACTTCGTACAAGGTCTGCTGCGATCTTGGACGCACGCGTCCTGAACCACACCGGGACCAAGTTGTCGAAATGGAATCCCGCCTCGAAAAGTAACGTCTGCAAAACAGCGACGCACTCTCTGGGTGAGAAGATTCCAACCGGAATCCCGGCGGCGACCACATCTTGAGCAGTAGCCAAGTCATCGAGCTCAACCTGGACCGTCGGTCCAGGTTGAGCTCGATCACGCAGGCTTGGATGGTATCATCCAGAGTCGCGCGGACGGCCATGTACTTCGACGTTGCAAGCGTGGCGGTGAGCCACGGCAGAGAGTCCGGCCGAGAATCTGGCCAGACGTACTGCACCGAGGGCGGGAGAACTCGTTCAGACCGACTTGTTCCCACCGGGAAACTTGTTTCGCCACGTAGGCCTTGGCCACATCTTCGCTCAACGGTTGTAGACTTGGATTAGCACGTCCGTCGAGAGTTGCAGGTCCGGTGGGGCCTTCTCTTCCAGAAGCGCCGACGCTTCCGCGGCTTCACCAGATACCTCCTCCAAGACTGTCGGCAAGAGCACATTTTGAGTGGGTGCTCGAACGTTCCCATCTTGGCCAGGCAGAGGGGAGCCCGAAACTCGACCCTCCACCCGGGACTCATCCTCATCGGCGCCTCCCACGGTCGCCACTTCGGGTTCACCCAGACCGGGCTCACCCTGACCGGTCTCCGACTCGCCTCCAGCTTCACCGTCCACCGACACTTGGTGCGCGTCGTCTTGGACGGATGGCTCTGCAGCCGGCTGGTCTTGACTCAAAGACTACTTCTTCTCCTCACGGGCTACCTTACGCTTTGCAGCGCCCGCTTTCCGAGCCACCCGGACAACTTCCTCCAGACTCGCATGCTTCTCGGGCAGCAGCCCCTCCGCGCGCCGTGAACTCCGCGTCGCCACTTCGCGCTCGTGACCCTCACGACCAGCGTCGCGCATGTCCTTCATGCTTTATGCCATAAGAACTAGTTTAGTGGGTTAGTGCGCTTCCTCGTAATGAACCAATAGAAAATATACAAACAACTTCGCGGTGAAATCCCTGGTTCGAATCCGGGCACGCGCACCAGCTGTGGCGAGGCGGGTGAACGCCTTTTTTGGCCGCCCAGGTGTATAGCTACGCGCTCCAGAGTCTGGAAGGTGCTCCCGTTCAGGAAGCCCTCCACTCGGAACACCTGAACGTAAACGTCCAGGTAGCGTGTGTTCCTTGTGGCAATCCATCTAGGTTCGTTTGTCTTCGAACCGGGAGATGAACCGCGGGGGATGTTATTCGTATACCAATATCAGTCTTTGGAGAAGAGCAGAACGCCACCTACTTAGACGTAGCTCCACAGCCAAGATAACCAAAATCAATACAGAGTTATACACACAAATAAATATCCGTTCTTATTCTTTTAGACCCTTGAACGGTGGGTCTTGACACCAGTCAACTAGCTGCATTTCCAGGACACTGGTCAATCCCGGTCAGCTTTAACAAACGCACACCACCTCAGAAGTACTGAGGAACAGTTCAATATAGTTTCACTACCTATCACACAAGATGTTCTTCGATCGCAATCCTGGATGGGAATTTCTTCCTTTCTGTCCAGGATGTATACGGAATATGAAATGTAGGATCACCTAGGCGCACACTACAATTGGGATATGAAATAGGGTAGATTTACCACGGGCTCTCACCCGGTACTCACCCTAACTTGGACTGGAGTATGGGGTGGATTCCCCACCACGGGTTTGTCCTTCTCCAGAGGGCCTTTTACCTCTAGCGCTTGATCGGGGCCGCCGGGAATGCACGTCCGGCCGAAGCTGTCCGAGCGCTTGCGGGTTACACGGATAATTGAACTCTGTTTGGTTTTTATCTTCTGTGGCTATCTTCCTGCAATATAGACACACTTTCAGCTTTTGACTTACTTTTAATATACCTTCGGGTAGAGTCATTATCTTGGTTGTGCACCGTGGTGTTGTGGGTACAGGCGTAGGACTTCAATGTTCCATGGAATTTTCTCAGATCCTGGTTGGTCGTCCTGGTCGGTCGGAATTCACTTGGCTGGATTATATCTTGATCGTTCCGTCCAGGGTGACCATTATTCTTCGGTGTTCTTCGGTGCTCTTCGGTGTTCTTCTTCACGTCCAGCCATGTCAAGACTGGAGGCCACCGGTCTAGTATCGACCGGGGCTCGTGATCGCTCCCGTAGGCTTGACCCGTCGTCCGGTAGTTGATCCCATTCAGACTCATTGCGTCCAGGGTGCCTAACCCGATCCATGACTGGATATGAGAACACCAAGTGTCATATCTGACACCGCGACCCATCATTTCACGTCCACTGATATATCGATCTTCCACCAATCACAGCACTCCACAGTAAAAATCTTGATTCCCATCGTGTCATGTCGCCAAAAGTAGTTGATATCACGGGTGAGACGCAGACAGAATTGGTGGTTGCTAAATAGGAATGGCGGGGCTTATTTCCGTCTTGAATTTTAGCGGTTATAACGACCGCCAATACCTAGTTCCGCACTCCGCTCCAGCACTACATACGAGAGTACCGGTTAGGCAAGTCACATTGCGGCGGCCCATCATGTCTATTGCAATCTAATAGGGAAAAAAACAATGCATTTTTTTTCTTGAAGCATATAGCATCTGAGAATATACACCAGATTAACTCTTTCGCAATAAAAGGAGGAATTTTGCTTCCTTGAACCGTTCTTCACTAAGTCCCTGTATATAACGACATGAAGGAGGCAAAATACCTCCTTTAAGCAACTTTCCCAAACCACGTGCGTACACGTCTCTCAACGTCTGCAAACACCCCACGTACTGATACTCTGTCCGTTGAGAACTGACGAAAAGAGTCATCAAGTGGAAGCTGCGACAACGATCTGAAAGGCCACCCACAACCACGGGGTAGTCGACTTGGTTCAGTTGGAGTTGGCATCTAAGTGCAGAATTAATGAGTTGCTGGGTCGATCCATCCTCAACAGCAGACGGTTTGTCGCCATGCCAACAACGAAAGGCTTCTCGTCAGAGCCGTTTCCGACGAACATATTCCCATATTCATCACTAGTCCACCAAACGTAAAAGGAGTTGTGTCGTTTTCGTGACCTGAGAACTCGTGCTTGTGGATGAATTCAGCGATACCCTTATGCTTATCGTCAGCATCTGCTTGCGATAGTGGTTCAAGAAGTTCTAGACTTTGGAAAGACTGGCAGCGTCTCCATATCCACTCCGAACTTTAGAGGCATTGAGTCGCGAATTCCCTATGGTATTGGCCCCTGCGCAGCCATAAAATTTTTGTGTGCTTCAGTCAACTTGATGTGCTTCTGGTCTATTCGTTCACTTACAACGCTGGAGTTACCCCCATATTCGTAGATAGCTGATTCCCGCATATTGGTGCACTCCAGCACACGGGCACGCCACCGACACTTACCATATTGTGGTTTTGCATGCTACCGGTGAGCAGCTTAAAAGTCGATATTGCATCGTGTGAGGCTCCGGAGACGTGCATGTCGTACATGGAACGATGTTGCATTTTTCAATTCGATACGGCTTGAACGTTTCCAGGAAGACAGTGGCTTCGTCTGACCGTACGTTGTCCACTACCAGGATCCACGCTTGCGAACGAGGCATAGTCGGTAGAATAGCGGTCGCTGTAGCTCGCAGCTTGTTAGTGTTTTCCTCACGCTTCTTTGGCTTCTATCTCTCCTTTTACAATGGGTAAATAAGATTTGATAAGGTTCCGTGACTGGATATAATAGGCATATGCGATGCAGACACACGAATGGGTGGCGCTCAGCGCCGCAATGTGAATACGATATTTGTAGTGTGTACCGAAACAATTTTTGGGTGCCGGCATCGCCATTTTATGTGTTATAAAAGGTTTTATGTGTAAAACCGTGATTTAGGGTGATTATGCCATTTTCTCCATGGTTCTATGCTTGGTTACGACAAAAGCGTGTTTAAATCGTTGGTCGTAGGCAAGGTTATGGGAGATGCAGATAAAGCGCAGTTCAACGCATTTACGATCGTGATTGGACCGGACAAAAAACTACCTCTATTTGATGTGCTTCTACTATCTTGTCGCCAAAATGGCTGAACGAACGTCTGAAGCTGCGAAAGATTGAGTATTCCGGGACATCTCCAACATTCACTTCAGCCGCACAATGACGGCATGTGTTGAATTGGTGCAGGTAAGTACAGCGGCATGGCGGTCTGATCCCGAGAAGGAGGCGTTTGCTGAGTACTTTGTCAATCAGTAGTTGCAGGTGTGTTTGTGCGCTGGCAATGCTTCCATACCCGAGGAGCATTCGCCACAACCAATATTCCGGTCGAGCAATGCAACAAGAAATTAAAACTACAGTAGTCACCGAAATTAGTGTCCCAATTTATGTTAGGAGTTTTTGGTTGTCTTCACAGAAATTAGTGTGAGTGCCGCTATTTTGGAACTGAAACTAATTTAGAATGGCAAAATTAGAGACACTTTCACTAATTTAAGTTCACTCTACACAACCACACTGGTGATGCAGTCCTCTTCTTCGGCAGAGCTCATTTCGTCGCCACTACCATCACTATCCATCGATCCTGCTGCAGCAGACTTACCATCAAACTCATCCGGGTACTTCTGGATAATATCCTGGAAATGAGGGAAAAGCTGCTTTTGGGCTCCAGGAGCCGTCAATCTCAAGTGAAAGCCCACACCTGATCATTGCCTTCCTGGCATAGTTGACGCCGTTTTTGTCGCGATGTGCGTTTACCTCACAAACGCATTCTGCAACGACAAGAAGAACTTCTTGCCTGGATTCTTGAGCTTCCCGGACCACGAGCTGTCCTTCCGTTGGGTGTTCTGCCATTCACCACCCTCGATAAGCTCTATCTTCTCCTCGTTCCATTTGCGGCGCCAAGCATCTTTGATCTTGGCGATCACAAACGAGTCAGCAGGCTGACATAAGTCGGTCGGGTTGGGTGGAAGGTAAACGAGACGGGCCTTCAATTGTGCTAACTCATCCTTGCATTCGTCTTCGTCTAGGTGCGACGAACAGTTGTCGAGATAAATGCACTTCTCAAGCCCACGAGGATCAGCGCTCATTGCTCTTCTCTCACCGAGATACTGCCGAAACACTCGCTTGCTCATCCACCCCTTTGGTCCCGTTCGATAGCAGACCCCTGGTGTTTTGTCTGGGACTCCACGGATAGGATAGCTTGACGACGCATTCTGGAAGATCATCATCGGCGGGTGAATTCGTCCGCTTGCACCCCCAGAAATTCGTACGACCATTGTCATGCCTTCTCCACCAGATACAACGTCTGCGTACTTAATGCTTTTCTCGCCAGCAAAGCCTAGCGTCTTGCCGTTGTCAAAATCAATCACAAAGTGAGTCTCATCAACATTTTCGATGGTATCCTCGTTCAGACGCCCCGACTCAAAACCCCGTTTCAGCTTTCCGAGGTGAGCTGCTACGTTACGTTCGATAGCCTCTTGCTTCTCAGGACTGACCTGCTTCTTGCCGGACTGTGTGCGGAAGACAATTCGATGGGCCTCCATGAACGTTTGGATCCACCTGGGTGATATTTTCTCCACAATGAGCGCTCCGACATTGTCGACTGACGAACTGTTGAACGGCCCGGTGCTCGTTTTCAACAGTCGTATCGCAAGCTGACGCAGCATCGACGCATCGAACTTCAATCCAAGTTTGCGCAGGCGATCAAACTCGTCAAGTAACAGCGGATACAGCCATGAAACCCATTCACTCCGCTGCCTTCCACGCCCTTTGAGAGCCTTCTTGTTCACACGGGAGCGGCCTTGGTCGCGCATTGCCGAGAGTTCTCGCACCCCTCGGGGGAGCTGAAGCAAAGTCTCCCTTTTCGTTGCCTTGGTAATGTTTGCGTTTCGCGTCTTGGACCTGAATATCTCAGGGATTTCGTCAACTGCATGAGCAAAAAGACCCTTGATTCCGCCCTTTTCCTCCATCACAACCATCCACCGGATCACTTTCTCTCGCTGTTTAATCGTACTGACGATCTGCGCCTCGCGACGTGACGGTGACGCTCTGTCGTCGTCTATGATAACAGGCAGCGGTGGTGGTGGGACACCAGTGATCGATGATGACTCAGACATGGGTTGCGACCTTTGCCTATTCTATGGAGGCACTTGCTGCGCTGACGCCTTCGCAAAAGCTGCCACGATCGGTGAAGCGCTGACCGGCTTCACAACTTCACCGTTCTCGCACTTTGGGCACAGGACTGGCTGGTTGAAGCCTTCAGGGCCGACAGGAGTCCCGCAGAACGGATGCATGCTTACTGAACACTCAGGACAGGAGTGCACGCTGCCAACGAGGTCCCACAAGGGGTCTTTGACGAAGAGTTGTTCATTGACATTGCTGGTACTTGCTTGCGTTCACGAGGTTGTTGGCTGATGTTAAAATAAACGCTCTGGCTCCAGCTTTCTCAAAACTGTAATTTTTGAAAAAAGTTGGTCTACTTTTGAGAATCATTTCAAAATCAAAAACCTTCGTTTCGCAAATGCAGCCACCGTTTTTTTTTTACAATAGCACCACCACCCGTGGCGGACCTTACCCCAATCCATGAATCTGTCGTTATTATCGACTCGGAAAACTGCACGAAGGCGGGCTCGAACCCAGGGCACCAGCTGCGCCAGCGCTTGAAAATGGGTACACTAATCCAGCAGTTGCTTTCATGCTGTCATAATGAGTCAAGATCCGACCGCGGGTTTCGTCTTCAAGTGGAGCCTTCAAGTACGCTCAAGCGCCGCACGAAGGAATTAGTCAAGTTGAAGTTGCTGGGAGAAGTAATTCCACCACCAGCCGTGGCAGATGTTGTCAACAACAACATCAAGTTTTAAGCTTTAAGTCGGCCACCACGCGTACCTGTTGCGCCGCGGTGCAAAACTGAAGATGGAATAGCCGTATCGGCGCAGATGGGATTGAATTACGCAAGAATGGAGGTTCAGGACCAACCCTACTGGGGTTGGCAAGTCGATTTGGCTCACCAAACGTGTGGATGCAGTATATACTTCACGCGACACACGCGTCCATTTGATTCACCTATTAGCGGTCTTTAGCAGTTAGTTCGGTTCAGCCTGTTTTCGATCGGTTGAAGAACCCACCAGACAAGAACACAGACTGTCTTCAGCATGTGCCGGCAGTTTCGGTTGATATCGTATGTTGCCACCTAGGAATAACATATCCTGTCATGCAAAATTCGACGCTCGACCTGCACATATCTGCTGTTGTTAGTTTGTAATTATCTCCAAGACACGAGGAGCCCCCACCAACCGCCAAGCAACGATACCATGGTGTTCCGGTTCAAGCCTGAACAAGATCAAGAGCTGATTCGTCTCAAGCCATTTGCTGCAAAGCGAGGTACGATGGGCAGCGTGTTGGTGGGCGTAGCTAAGGGGGTTTCGAGTGCAATATGAGTTCAGCTCAACGTAAAACAAGTTCGTGACCGCCTTAACCTCTTGAAAGCAAAATTCAAGGCAGGCGAGTTGGTGTCTTCACGTGCCAGTGGTGTGGAAGAAGCCCTTCACGCTGTCAATGTTCTAAGTCACTACGAAGATTTTAACGGGCTAATATCGAGTTGGAGCGCATCCACTATGGTACGAAGAGCGTTAAAAGGCTGCAAAGGAGAAAAAGGAGTAAGAATTGGCGAGTTGTGCAGCCGCCGTTGTAGACGAGATTAATCGACGCCAAGCGCAGCGGAATACAGAGGCCTCGGACAGCTCAGCAAAGTGAAGTGATGAAAGCGACACAGAGAGTGTTGGGAGTGGTGTGTCTGCTGCACCGTCGCACGTGTCAACCACGGTGCTCACTAATACTCCCAAGCGATCGAATGCCTTCCTAGATGAGGTAAAATGCCAAGAGAAACGCCATGAGGAGCAGGTTGAGCTCAAATCGTGCGAATTGTATCAGCATCAGAAACAATATTAAGCATGCCTTGATTTTGAGAAACAACAAAGTGAAGAACGACTTCGATTTGAGGAACCTATTTTTTTTCAAGCTAGCAACCGAGAGCTTATACTCCAGTGCGTCAAACTCTCCAGTGCGTCTATTGCAAAGCCTACTAACTGGGATGCGGACGCAGATAGTGATACACGGAGGTTTCACGCCGAAGTAGTCGCTACCGGTAGTAGGCAAGTAATACAGTTCGTCATTAAAACTCCAACGCGATACATGAAACCAACAGGTTGAGATACCACTCGAAGACTTGACTTTACATCGAGTGCCTTCCAATAGTTAATGATCTGAGCGTATGATCATTCTACTGATACTCGAATCTTGCTTGTACTACCATTTATCAGTAGTTGGTCTTTGGTTAAGTTCCCGTGAGAGCCTTCGAACGGACTCAGCATCACATCGTCCCTACCGTAGGCACCATCACCAAATATTCGAAAGTTCTTGAATCGCTGGTCTGCACGTATGATGTCGGCCAAACGCGATTCGCCATACATGGTTGCGACCTAGAAACGGTCCAAAACGATGCGAGATCATTCCATCGGGGGTGACTAGTGTCTGATACTTGAGAGCGTGTTCTCTTTTATGCCCATTGTAGATTCCTCTTGCGAAAGCGGCGCCGCGGCGTCGGTCGACATATTCCGCGTCAGTCCCATCGATGAAGCACCATATATTCGGATATGGACTACCAGCACTAAATATTGCGTCTGTGTAATTAGCAAGTCGTGGTGCAGCAACAGATATGTTAAGTTGCAAAAGCGTCGAATATTTATCATCAAAACAGCTTCATTATATGCAGGAAAATGTTAGAGAAACTGCTAGCTGAACGTTCAAAGAAATTCTCAACGTCATACCACCGCACCGGCATTAAAAGCTTGTATAACACGGTACACAGTGCCTCCGTAACACTAGTGTGAGGTCGCTCGCGAGTGGTCACATCTTGGAGCTCCATTATCTCCACCAAAATGCACATCTTCGTTTTTTGAAATCTGAGGTATCGCATGCAGTCATTGTCCGACAAAGCGTTAAAGTTGAATGGGACTCTTACACGAGCCCCCGGGATAATTCAGATGCGAACTCGGTAACATTTGCGGCAGCTTCGAAGCTGTTGGATTCATCCTGAGCACGGTACCAACATTGTAAGAGATGGTCATGCTTGTGACTCCGACGAACCCTTCTTGACAGTGAGCGGGTGTAAACGGTCAGCTCACTATCGAACAGGAATGCTTCTTCCGAATTCATGGTGCACTACTGTTAGCTTGGGTAGTGTTTTGAGCTGGCTGGGCGGACTTGTCGACTTTGTGAGCGTGCACTCGATTGTTGAATGATGGCGGAGCGATGAAATATGTGTCATCAGTAGCGCTCTTAGTGGTGGGATAGGAACTGTAATTTGTCAGCCCCATACCATAATGTGTTGCTGATGAAGTATTCGATCGAAACTTCGGAAAGGGGATCACTGGTTACGTGAAATCTCATTTGTTACAACAGGAAATAACCATTTTTTCGGTTTTGCTAAAGACCTCTATTGTCGAAGTATGGCGCTGCGGATTACTTAAGAAATAAGGTCTTAGTTGACCGGACACCGGCTAAAAAGCGCCAACGGGTCGGTGAATCAAGCGATACGGCGCTACCGACTGTCCCCCCTGGCCGCCCGGTTTTCAACGGATATGTGCTTACTACTAAGTTTGATTGCTTCTCATACAAGCGCGAGGTCAAAGTGCAACTATGATGATACCTTTTAGTTACGCAACGTAGTGGTGGGCGTGGGAATATGCGAATTTGTCCGAATTTGACCGTAGGACGTTAATACAACAGACATCGACACCTTCGTGAGAACTCCAGAACACATCCAAATTTTTAATGAGCTACTCATGCGATCTAGTGTGAATTACGTTATGTGGAGTATACCATTTAGACGCTCGACTCGAGAACTACATCTGTAATATGCGGGTTTAGCTTCAAACGTTGTCTAATGCTCTTTGGTACTTGTTGAAACAAATAACTTGGAAGTACTATATTCTCTGAAAATGAACTACAGGCTGTATTACCATTAGCATCTTGTGATAGTCTCTTTGGGACTATCTACTTCATGGTTTGGTTCTTGCTGCGGCAATTGTTCTCTCCACACATGCGCGTAAACCATAGATATGGTCCATAGTCTACCGTCACCGCATCACCAGCGATGGTCTTCTTCTTCGCGACCACAAGCACCAGCACATTCGTCAGGTGAAACATCTCCACAAACTCTGTATTTGAGCGATTGATATAGCGCGCAATCCTGCCGCACTTTGTCGCTTCAATGTAGACTGTTTTCTTGGTCATGCTCTTGGTTTGTAGTTTCAGCGCATACTCGCTCATCTGCTTCAAAATCGTGGGTTGTAAGTTCTCCGGAGTAGTTACCAATATCCGATCCCACGTTAATGGTATCCGTTGCGACCACACGAGCCCTGCGTCCACCGATTAGCACGTCATTAGACTCGTGCACACTGTTGTAGCAACTGCCTCCCAAATGATAGATATCCGGAGTAACCCGTGCGCGCATTGACACAGAAGTTGCAGAAACAGTCCTAAATGCACTCGCATGGGTCGCTCTCGTCAACGTCAGGAAACAAGATGGGGCGCCTGGTAGTCCGAGGTAAGTGTTCATGAATTTGACCTTCACGTGAGGCACGTTGTACTCCCGCTTGGAGTCACGGGTCGGCTTCTCAGCTTTGCGTAGCGCGGGTTTTGGCTCTGTTTGGCCTTGTACGGAGGGTTCTTTTGTCACTTCCCCCTCTCTTGGCGCTCATAGTACGTTAGCACGGATGATCGGGCGCGTGCTGCTTCTGTTTGCAACTCCATCTTGACGCTGGATGCGATGCTCCCACCGGGGGTGGCTCCGGTGTTGAAGCCGCCGTCGCTGGAGAGCGCGACAGGTGCACTCTTCGTAGACGGTATGTTCTGGACTGGGAGTTGATTGACGACACCCTGTCTCGTGTATTTCACCCAATTTAGTTTTGTGTGATTTTCCAGGATGGTTGTGTGATATCGCTGCGTTCTCGTTTGTAGGATAGGTGTACAAAGGAAATACGGAAAACGACCGGTTTACTAATCACCTCTCCCAATTCCAGCAAACGTTACCGGGGCAAAGAAACCATATCGAGTGGGAAGTTGAAATCGCTGGTTGACTTCTAACACGTATAGCTGTGTTTTATTGTATTTATTAAAATCAGAAATATATAAAAGTAGTTATCTAATATTTCGAGGTAAATTTGAGAAGGTAGAACAATGTCTCCTGTGAAAGTAAACAATAGGCCAACATGTTACATGCGTGGCAAAGGGGCTGCTTCAAAGAGGTATTCTTCAGATTAAAGACATCAAATCTCATTAAGGTACGCCATCCAGACGGAAATTAGCATCATAGTGTTGTGCGGTCAGCTTCTAGCACTAGACCCTTGAACGTGAGCCAGCATCAACCGTTCGAGGGTTGATGGATTGCCCCAAAGGGTCCTTCCCGCAAATCGGTAAACTACGAAAAGAAAAATAAGTTAAATGTGGTTTGCAGGTTGTTGGATTGAGCTGATTCCTGGAAACTGCAAATCAAACCGCTTTAAACAAACCCTGCCAGACCGCTCAACGACAGTTCTTCTAACTGCGGGTTAGAACTACATGTTATCAGCCTCATCTGCCGTCCGCGCTGACCACTACCCAGGTGGAAAATAACCATCTCCAGGGTAATCGGGTGAACGTTGTGGCGCTCTTGTCCTATCAACGATGAATGTGCGCTCGGCGATGTTAGATGTGGGAGTGATGCTTCCAGGACGGAGAGGTGTCTTCAGCCTACACATAAAGTCACACGAAAATCATAAACAGCAAAGCTAAATGTCTTATTAAATCTGAGTATGGTTATAAAATAACTATCACCGTAGCACAAAGTTACTTGAGTCGACTGCTTTAGCGTGTGTATGCGCACCACCAGAACTTGCATGGCGGCCAAACCAACCTCATACTCCACCAAGTCAGACTGTACTGCCCGGTCAAACCGATGACTAGCGCATCCCACCTGGCGGACACCCATGCGGGTTACTAAAACTCAATTGAAAGCGCTGTTATCGCCCACCAGAAACTGATAATCAGTAATTTGCTTGCCAAAATCATGGGGGAGTGTACGGCGGCTACACATTCGGTCCACCTCCACTGCTCATCCGCGTTACTATCGGTGGTTCTGGTGAGGTCGCAAATGGCCGAAGTGCCTCAAGGTGTTTTGCAACATTTGCCCTCAGCAATGGCACGAGCGCCACCACCCGGACGCTCTTGCCTACCGAGCGGCCAAAGAAGGTGGGAGAGAAAGCGGCTTGGCAAGCAATGCCTGCATTTGTCATCTTCACGGCTTGTCGAAAGTGCCACCTTGTCGTTGTGCATAGGCTAGAGCCCGAAGCTACTGCAGACCTGGTGAGCGAGCTGATGGATTTACGGTGCATCAACAAGCGCGTTGGTACGGACATAAACTTTGATGTAGCCGAGGTAGATGACGCTGAAGAGGAACCACTATATTGTTCAGTTTCGTTATTCCCGCATACATATCAGTGCTTCTTGTGCCGATTTATTGTTTACACAAGGTGGGGCTACCACCGGTAGGGTGCATCCCTCTACAAAACATATTCAGTATACAGACACCCCCTGATTCGCTCCCGCGACCAGCAATTTACCCCGTATAAATTATTGCGATTTGATCCGGTTTTCAACAGGACGTACTGAGTAAGATGTCTCTTCGAGGGAAAGTGTCGGTGCTGCAGGAAGATACCCGTGTATGCAGGTTGCTAGATTGCAGGGGCAAATGAAAGGCTCACAATGAACATTCAAGTCGCCCGACCCCACCAGCAAGTCGATGTCGCCCGCCGCGCCCTTCGTCGCGCCCGACGTCACGATGTTGACCGCTCCGGAGTTGCCGCCCAGAGACACCTCTGTCGACTTAGATATTTGTGGTGAAGCAAGATCAAGATTTTTCGACCTGTCACTCCGATCAAGGAGTGTAACACCTCGCAACGGTGTCAACGCCCTCCCACAAAGATGCCAAGGTTAGAGAAGTAATATCCAAGTGCCAGCAGCTCTTAGCAGGGATGACGCCGATCTTAAAAATAGGCTCCGGATCTTGGCCCCACGCGCGACACAAACATCCGGCAGAGAGTCAGCAAGGCGGCAGACGACCAAGGGGGTCAATGAGAACGTGCCAAGGTCGGGAGCGCACTCGTTGGATACAAGGAGCACAGGAGATCTGTTAGGCAGCTTGTAGGGCAAAGCTAACACATTAAACAGAGTTGAATTTCCTTCCTTCTTCACAAGTAGTCTTCGCCTTCGCGCTACCGGGCACGGGATATACTTTGGCCCACCCGACGCTACGCAAGTCGACGAAACCCTCCAAGATCGAATCGCCCCGGACGCCAGGATTGCTTGGCCCAGCGTCCGTCAACCCTCGTTACGACCCACCGCTAGAGGAAGCGGCAAGCACGGAAAGGCAAGGCAAGGTCACACACCGACCACAACGCAACGCCAGGCCCAGATCAACACTGGTCTGCAAGTCTTGATCTAGACAACCCAAGATCGACGACTCGACCCTACATCGGCGCAGCGAGTAGAAGTATCCCCGCTGCTGCCACACGTTCCCGCTGTCTGTCAGACAGTCCAAGACTCAACCCAAGCGCGTCTTCCGAGATCACCCGAAGAGCGATCCAGCTCACCGACGGGTACACAAGGTGAGGAACACGGAAGATCGGAGTACCCCCTCCGTTAGTCGGCAGTTCGGGCGCCGTGTGCAAGAGGACCACCGCGATCTGCAAATTTCGCGGAACCGCTTCACCACATATTGCAGTTACATGTTGCGTGCACGCTGTCGTGACGCTGCTTGAAGAATCGTCACGCTCTTCCGCGCCGCGGCCAGTCGCACCATCTTGCTGAGGTATCAGACGAAGACCAGTCTGCCAGTGTGGCGCCGGAAGCTCGAAGATAAATCTATGCTCATGGGGCGCCAGCAATCAGCCGGTACCGGGAAGCTCATCAGTGGAGTCGACGACGACGGCGCGGGCTTCACACGCTGGCCCGTCTCGCATGTCTGTACATCTGTGCGCACCCACTTGTACATGTGGGACCATCAAAAGCTGCGAGCAACCGACGTATACGTCTTCTCTCGACCGCGGTGTCCGCTGACTGGCGTTGGATGCGCTTAATAGAGCATTCGGTGACGCAGGTCCTCGTTTTTCGGAACGCCTATCTGGGGCTCGTCCCCCGTGTCGGCTTGGTAGTAGAGTCATAGCCGCCACTTCCGTGCGCTGCTGGGCAAAAAGGAATGATCGGCGCTGAATCGAGACGTGGTACAGGTGACCAGCTCGCTGACTAGGCAGATTGCCAGCGTGTGCAACCACCAGGCGCAAGTTGGAGCTTGTAGAGGGGGTGTCCGCTCACAGTGATTCATGATCTCCGCGCGGTTGGTGATGTAAAACTTAAAAAAAGTTTTCCTAGCTGCACCCAGCGCTGCGTTTTCTTGGGGCACCTATTCCTCATTTCGATGATCAAAATTTCTTTGAGTCAGTCATACCAACAACGCATACACCGCCATTGACCACCCTCCTGTGCCACTAGGTTTGTGGTTTCTTGATAATGAGGTCGATTCGATGCGGAACACGCCACACACGCAAAAGCTACGCATTGCACACAAATCATCATTTAGCTCAACACCAAACACCACCCCAAGATTCAATTGTGTCTACCTTAACTTTGTTTGTCGCTGCTTCTTTCAGGCGTGGGACAACGCCGTAGTGACGTCCGGTCATCGTGTTCCCATCGTCGGAGCTCGCTGCAACCAACTTGTCTCTCCAGCTTGGGAACAGCGCGTCCAGCATTCTAGCGATTAGACCAAAAATGTTAGCTGCATTGTGGCGTTCAAACATGGGAAGAGCAACGAGGTGAAGATTGTGCAACGTGCCGCGATGGCAAATATGAACCCACATGTCCAAAACAGACTCGCCCCGATGCGTGCAACCATCACTAGCTATTGCAAACGGCCAAACGGATGGATTCACTAATAGGTCGGCTACCTTTTGCAGGTTCTCACCGACAATGATGCGCACGAATCCACCTACAAGGTAGTCGATGACCCCGATCAACTTGGCGTTGCTCGTGCGGGTTTGCATTGACTCGATAGCGCGGATGACTTGGCGAAATGACATCCCGATGGCAACGTGATCAATCACACGCTGGAACCGAAATACATTCTTGAGAGTGGCTTTGTAAGTTCCGTCGAGCAAAACGCTATGATGTGATGTTCTGCACGGCGACATCCAACGTGACTCCTACAGTCAATGCCACCTCGTCGCCTTCCTTGCTGAACTCCGAGATTTCTTTGTCGACCTGCTCGGGTGAGCGGACAAACATGGCGTCGAGAATGCCCTCCATCACAACATTCCCAGCTGTCTTCGTGCTGCATTGTCGGGGCCTGATCTGCAAGTGACGGTGGATGACCGGCACGCGCGTTTCCGAAGCCGAATAAGTCCCGGAGTGGTGAATCCCGTACTGGTGCCATGTATCCGGAGCTCTTGGGAAACGTAAGGATTGGGTTTCTCATAACTAGGAAGGTGAAGATGAAGATAGTTTGGTGGATGTTGTTTATTCAGTCCAAGTGATGGTGATGATAAAAATGTTATATCGGGTGTTCGGGTTACCCCCCCCCTTCTCTCCCTTCAACCTGCTAGCATAGGATAATGCAACCTCATATAACACGGTGGGTGAGTTGCGGTTTCGTCGTATATATAGGACAGGATCTATTCCCATCTCCAGTTTTTTTTTTACTATGGGTTGCACGAGCTGCTTCGTTTTCTTCTGGCATGGCTACTGGGCAATCTCGTAGCCAGTGATCTTGCTGGCGATGCAGACAGCCCGTACGTGGTGGTCGTCGTCCAGATCCCCATTTTCGCGGCTGGTTTCGCGCTTGGCCGCTGTCGCCTGGCCCAGCTGCCGCTGGCCCACCTTCATTTGAGCTACATTGCCCGGAGTCAGACCGGACGTTCTCCTGTGTTGACGCCGCTTTACCTCTTTTGCGGTTGCTCGTTCTAGGAGCTGTTTTAGCTGTGTCGGCTTGCCTAAACCGATTGTAGAATAACTGCTGCAGCTCGGCACGTTCCAGGATCAGCTTGTACGATGTCTGTTCGTTGGTGGCGAAACTTCACTAGCCTTTGATTCCATCCCGTAGCATTGGTGGCGATAGGTTATCGATCAAGATCTTGGTCCGCTGCTTCATTCGTGCCACGTAGTCGTCGTCCGTGTGTGGGCCCCGGCCCAAATGCTCATGAAAGCCGTTATCCACTATATTATTCTCGAACTGCCTGAAGTACTTGGCCACTCGATCAGGTACGTCTTTAACCGTCCAGTTCTGAGTGAATAGCGCTGCTGGGTTAGCGAGATAGTCGCGATTAATCGTCTCGCACCTCTCCTTAACCTTGGCCATTATATCCTCATCCGTGACCTGTGACTTGTCCTTGTCTATCTCGTACGTGGCTAAGAAAGTCATCATATCTGGATCGACTGTACTGCGTACGCTTCTTACGACGGCATTGTAGTCCTCACCCGTCCACTCACAGCGCTCGTGAATATTCTCCTCGTACTGCTCTCGAGCCCTTCGCCACTTCACTAGCGAAGCTTGCTCCCAGTTGACAAGCTTGGGCGGTCCGATGTATTCGTAGACCGGCTGCGGAACCGTCATCTCCGCGTCGCCGTCGCTGTCCAGCCTGAAGCGCGGCACCCTTGGACCGATTTCAAACTGCTCGCAACCAAAGTATACTTTGTTGTCTTTTGTGCCGTTGAATGCAAAAGCGATAGTGTGTATTCGAAAGCTGCCTCTCCTACAGCTCCTACTTGGTCGTTGCCACTGTGACCGCTAGCATAGCGAACCTTACCGCATCCGTTGTGAAATCTATGTGTGCCCAAGTCTGAAACTAATGTGTTGTACTCCACACATTCACCAATCCAAGGCAAATCAATATTTCTGCTACGCATTTAGTTTAGTCGCAAAGCTTATTTTACAAACAAAACAGTGTAGAAATGATCCTGTAAGACTTTTCGATGTCCTACCTAACCGATCCGATTCGACAAATTTGGACGGAATTTACAATACTTAGAAAGCAAGAGAACGCCACAAACGTATAAATTTACAACACATGAACGAAAAGCGAGAGTTCATACTGCGCGTAGCGAGGGAGGTGTATCCTGAGAACGCCGCCGGTGCAGCGACTCTAAGGTCACACTTGGAAACATTTTGGGTGGAACGCAACAAACGTGTCCACGACGGGACAGGAAAGATGCTCGAGACTATGGACCACCGGACATACTTAGGTATACTGGACGACATTGAGTCTATGTAGGAGGAGTTATCTTCGCAGTTAGCATTTAATTATTATGATATTTCAATAAAATGGCTGCGATTCACTACAGACACAGGAACCTTGCTCCTCGTGTGTCTAGTCGTTTGACTGACAGCACTTATTGTCGAAGTCAGCTGGGCTTTGCTGTCATGCTCCTATGTTGACCTTTACCTAAGAGGGCTCGAAATTTGTATAGTGAATGGAAGTGGATTTGACAATCAGAGAGTGGCAGACGAATCTATTTGGTCACTTTATCGACGACTAGCTATCTGGTTGATCCGAAGTCTGGCTAGCAACGCCGGTTCTGCTTGGCAGTCCGGTGGTGGTGCGAGACTTGTCACTTTCGGTGACTTCTCTGTGGGCTGACGCTCTATTGCTTGTCGGCATAATAGAAGTCCGGTCCCGTTTGGTGTCTTCTCTGGTCTTCTTCGTTCTCTCTTCGCTATTGCTGTTAGCTGCCGCATTCCAGTAATCCAGTATTCTTCCACACTTCCTTCGATCGTGACATCTTCCTGCCGAAACACAACCTGGTTCCGCTGGGTCCAAAGGCTGGTGATGCACACGCTGCTCATGATTCCCCACATTCTCTTCTACTCCTTCCTGTATTATTCCTCCTCGTCCGGGTGCTCTGTCCGCAGTCTTTTCGCTACGACTCGTGACAACTCTGGCGCCCTCCGTGTTGCTGGAACTTAGCCAAGTTGTTCACTCCCCACTGTTCTCCTGTCCAATGACAGATTAATTTCTGCCAGCAGGCCGTTGCGCATGGGCAGTCCCAGAAAATGTGCTCCATCGTCTCTTTTGTTCCATGGCAGCATTTTAGCTTACGGCAACTGTTGTCCTCCCTTCTTCCATCGTAGTTCAGGTTGAGCTGCCGTAATGTCACTCGGTAACTTACCCAAACTTGGTACTCTGTGAGCTCATTGTTATGGGCCCACAGTTGCTGCGGAGTCTGTTGTAGAGCTGCAGCCTGCCACTAGCTGCGACTCGCCGCTTGCTGTAGGCTTTGGATTGTGCTGTCCAAGACTTCTTGCTGGCCTCGGTATCGTCGAAACGCTTGCTTCTCCAATGCCGCCATCACGTGTTTATTTGCTACTGAGTCTGGAACCTTCCACGGAAATCGACGGAAATCCATGGAGCCTTGGATGGGCATTAAAGACGATGCTGCCTTCGCTCTGATGCCGCTGGAGTTTATTAATGTCTGCTTGCATTATCTCGTCCGCTTCCTCCGTGTCGCCAACATTCCAATGAATTCCGTCAGCCTGCTACTCGAGTTCAAAGCCCGCTGCGTCCGCTGAGTCATGGTCCTTCTTGGATCCTCGTATCCGGTTTCCAGCCATTACCGTCCAAGAGTATTGTTGTTGTAGCTGAGTCGGGTGACGACGAGTTACTGTTGTTTCCACTTGTAGTTGAGTTCCGATAGCTAGCTGAGGAACACTGCTGAGCACCGCTATCCCCCATCGGCGCAGTGTGGCTTGCTGGTGACTTTTTTCTCCTTTCGTTGGTATAATCATGGTGTACGTCTGCTCTCCCGTTCGCTGAATGTGTCGCTCTTCCAGTGTACAGCTCTCGATTCGATCGTATTTTTTGCACGTCAGCATGCTACCCGTGTGGTCGACGATGCCTGGGTTGTCATGCCAGTAGTAGGTCGGCCAGAAGGTTGTTTCCGCGCTACTCTGCTCGTATCCAGGCTCCAGCAATTTAGCGTTCAATTCCACGATCCACACATCCGCTGATGTCCATCTTATAGCCTCTTCGGTCAGTTCCTGTAGTCGGAGCTTTCTGTTTTGCTGCTGTACCGCCGAAGTCGCTGGGGGCTCGAGCCAACTGCCTATTAGACGTTGAAGCGTGATACCCGGAATCGTTTTTCGGTTTTTGGATGAGTTCTTCCTGCTCTGTCTGGGTGAAACACCTTCCTTCCATGGTTGATCAGCTCCCCTGAATACCCAGGCTCGCCACGCCGCATAGTAGATGTCGTGTCGCTGCACGAGACATTGAAGCGTGTGCATCGCACGTTGCGTCTTGCAGGCGATAGCTATCGATGCTATTCCCACTCCGCCTGCATTCTTTGGGGTGAAGAGGAGCCCTGGATTCATCTTGTGTCGACTGGCCTCTGTGCTAGTTGAGTGTCTCCATAGGAATTGTTTCTGGAGATTCCTCAGGTTTTGTTCCGCCCACCGCCGTGAAAAGGACCGATGGTAGCATGACTACATTGAGTAGGAGGACCCTGGTCTCGACGCTGATGGAAATTTGACTCGCAACGCCAGCCGACATTGAATGTTCCGTATCCGGGCCGCCCAGTTCACGTCCGTGAGTGGGCCTGTGCCAACTTCATATCCTAAATACCTCACCGCTTCTCCGTGCTGTAAACCTGGAATGCCATGGATTTCAGGCAGCACGGTGGCTGTGTTCAGGAAGATCACTTTGCTCTTGGCAGGCTGGACCTGCAGTCCCGAGAGCTCTCCGAATTTCTCCACTATTTGTAGCACTCGCGAGAGCTGGCTGGCCTCCTGCATAAAAACTGTAGAGTCGTCCACAAAAGCCGAGAACTTGTGCTTCGCGCCGTGCCCACCTGGTACTGCAACTCTGGTTAAGTGGTTATCTTGCCGTATTGCTATGATTAGCACCTCCGCCGCCAGCAGGAAAAGCAATTGGGGCCAGGGGACAGCCTTGTCTGATCCCATATACGACTGCTTGTGGTTCAGAGAGCTCGCCGTTGACCAGAAATCTTGCAGTTGTGCCTTCATGCAGTTTCTGGATCAACCGCACAAATTCCAATGAGAACCCAAAGCGCCTCAGCGCTAAGAAAAGAAAGTCCCGAGCTACAGTATCATACGCTTTCTTGAAGTCCAGCAGAAGAACCACTCGACTCATAGATGCCGCCACCTCCGGTTCCGATTCCGCCGTCGCAAAAATCGCTAACATCATCATCACTGTTTTCATGAGTTGGCGCCCGTGCACGAACCCCTGTTGGGAGTCCCCGATTGGGGTCCCCATTACCAGTTGTGCCCGCGTGGTCATCACTTTCGTAAAAACTTTGTATCCTGTCTGGAGGAGTGATATTGGACGGAAGTTCATCGCGTCCACTGAGTCACCTTTCTTCTTCAGTGGTATAATTAGAGCTTCTAGAAAGGAAGGTGGTGGTCGGGGTTTACTAGTAATTTGTCGGAAACTACTGTTTCGTTACTAGTTACTGGAAATTACTGCTCAAACTACTACTATTGGTAGTAATTTGGGACGGGGAGCGAACTACTACTACTGTCCAACCAGTAACTCAGATCGAGGGCAAATAGTACTGCCAAACTACTGCTAATTACTGCTTGGGCAACTGAAGAAATCCAGGAGAGCTTGTTTTTTTTACCAACGCAGCACATTCGCAAGCTTTCATGATGGCGCGAAGTATGATGTTTGTCTGGTAGATACGACGTTCGCAAGTGGTATTGTAAATTCCGGTCAAAATTGCCGGTTCCGAGAACCACTCACATACACAAATCAAGTTATTTGCCCAATCGCCCGTGCCGCATGTCAAGCTCAATTCGTACTTAGAGCGAATTTATTCGTACTTAATATGGGTACTATAGTCAATGCAAGTGGCCGGGGCGATCGTCTGGGGGCACCACATCTGCAGTAACGACATTTACGACTCCGGCAGCCTCGCCGAGCGCTTCTGCAGCGCTACGTGCCTCTAAAAGTGAAAGACATTGACTTCGTCGCCGTCTGCATGGGCCGAGAGTGAGCCCGTACACGCACCGATAACGAACGCGCAGAAATGCAGGTGCCGAATCAAGCGGACGGCGATGTAGCCATTTAGGAGGTCGACTACTGGAAATTACTGGAAGACTACTACTGTCCTAATCCAGCTCGCCGAAATTACTACTACTACTCTAGCAGTAATTTAGTTCCAGCTACTGGATAGTACTGTAGTAATTTAGGCAAAAATCAAGTTACTAGTAAACCCTGGTGGTGGTTCGCCTCAGAGGTTTGAAAAAATATTGCAATTCAATAAATGATTGGGTTTTCCAACATAAATATTTATTATTGAGATATGCCGACTCCAAAACAATATAATATTGATTCAATTATTGGCAATAAATATGACAAAAGGAGCGCAATGCTTTGAATGCTGTATACAGTATTTTGCCTCAATAGCACAGCCATCACAACTAATAACCTTGCAGAATATATACAAACACATTCTATATCATAGACTAATATAACCTCTGTCACGTAATTTACTTGAGAAATTGAATACGAAGTATGACTGCGCTATTGAGGCAAATTACTGTACTTAGTATGCAAAGAAGACCGGTGATGCTTACTTGTACTATTTTGTTGGTTGGGGCAAGGTTCACCGAGTCCACTGGGGTGCCAACCGGCACGCAAGACAGAGGTAGATTTTGGTGGCAGATCGAGTTCCGCTGTTTGACAGAGCTTTAGTATGTAGCCAACCTTTCGGAGGATTGTCTCTCGGTCATACTAAAGCTACATAGTAATGTGTATTATAAAAAGATGGATCGAGCGGGAAGTATCCTTTTATAGTATAACCAAGAGGGGGTTGTCACCTGCAAGGTTTTCTCCTCAATCCCATTCTTTCCGTAGGCAAGCAAGCTCGTGATCCAGAGTTATCGTGTCTGGCCTTCCTCGGTCTTTGACGCTAAGCGTTCGGTAGCACGACAGTCCTGCTGCGCAAGCCCTCAGATGGCAAGGGAGACGCAATTAACTACAAATATAAGAAAAATTGCGGCAATATTCATTATTGTTTCGCTCTAAATTGAAATCTATATTATTGAATCTTTCTCCGACCAATCCAATTTTTTATTAGAACGCTTGACGAGTTGCTTAGCATCTAAGAAAAGAGCGGATGATTAACTGGGACAATTATCCGACCCGGTGGGAAATACAGCAACTGGCTAGTTACCGACATCATCGGGATTTACCGTGTGCTATTCTCTGGATTTTTAATCCAGAGTACTTGCGAAAATATCTCCGCAAGATTATGCACCTGTTATCTCAGAACCGTTCCTGTTAATTTTTTTCGAAAAGGGCGTATATCCCTTCAAAATAGCATCGTCTAGGCTAGAATTGTAAATTCTTGGTACATCCTTGATACAAATGCTTACGCAAGAACCTGTAAGATAATATAACCGGATCACAACGAAAACAATCTAGTGAATGTTGCGCGAAGAGTCGTGGGTTAAACAAAACGTCGCTGGTAAAATTAAAAAAAAACCACTGGGTGTTACGTACCTCTTGGGTTATAGAAGTACACTCTATTACATGAACAAGTTTTGCCACGTGCAGATGCTGCGGCTGCGAAGCAGGCGAAGCAGATGTGAAGGAATTTTACCTCAATCTACTGCTATGAGAGTCACATTCTACGTGTTTTTCAGCACGTCAATAAGTAAA
>JAIKVD010000114.1:0-31410 GCA_024679075.1 Phytophthora uliginosa | reverse complement strand
GTGCAGTGCTTTAACATACTGCTTGTGCACGATCTTTAGAGCGTGGTGCGTGATACCCCGAAGAACAGCAGAGAACAGCGTCGGAAGCGTCAGGACCTCAACCCGTTCGAGTTTGACGCGATCGGCAATGGTACCTTCCCTCATTTTGGTGGATCGGGTGATGCGACTGTACACGTCAAGCATGCTTCCCCTTGAGCGCTTCAACTGACTTTTGATTGTGCTCCAGTGAGCTCCCTCCGCTATCGAGGTAACAGTGTGCCCGAAGTGACGATACTCGTTAACAGCAAAACTAGCAAAGCGGTCCAGTTGAGGGACTTTATTCCTGTCAATGTAATCAAATGCTTCGCGTAGAAGACGGGCGGAGAGTTCATCGATCTTGTAGCCATGGGTATTGCGACTCAGTCGAGGGGTCAGTGAGCTCCTTCTGCAGACTACTCCAACTCTCAAAAAACGATTCCTTGATCGCTGAAAAGTTACTTGCTGAACGCCACCCTTTCATCAAGGCATTATACGCCTCGCTTGACAGACCTGGTTTCTTGCAGTTTGTAGTGATGTTTTTCTCGATATGCCATCTACAGAGATGAACCCGAGTTGACGGCCACATCTTCTCCAGGGCAGAAATCAATGCCGTCTCATCATCTACAACCACCACCGTTGGCGGTCGCGGCAACACTCTGCTTAGTTTTTGAAGAGCCCAAGTGTAGCTGGGCTCTTGTTCATCACTCATGAAACAGCAACCTGCCGTGAAATGGTTGCAAGTTCCTGTGACTCCAACGACATGAAGCAAAGTCATCTTGTGCTTGTTGGTACTGTAGGTGCAGTCCATTAGAAACACATCGGGGTAGCGGCATATCAACTGACGACTCGAGTTTGGCGAAAAGAACAGAGACACGACACGATTCGAATCATCCCGCAAGCTGTCTGATATCACAGGTGCATGTTTCAGCTTGTCATGCAAAGCCTCAATAGGCGTTAGCCCATTTAGCGATTGTTTTCGGTATTTCGCGATGACGTTGTCGACATCCTTGTATACAACCCAAGCATATCGGTTGCGCAGCTCGGCCCATATAGCTCTGGGCTCGGTGCCAGAGTTACACTGCTGAATAATATGCGAAGCAACGTTGTGCTTCTGCATCAAAAAACGCCGTGCAGAAGGTAAAGCCGAAATCTCCTTCTCCGACAAGAAGTGATGCCCCGAATGCGATTCGTAGCAGGTTGTTAAGGACCACAAATCATCACCGACATTGGCTAGCTTTATACTGTACTGACAGTCTGTCTTTTTTGTCCGAAGAGCCCTTCTACCCTCTTGTGGTGTCCACCCTCCAGCTTTGTGACTTCGCTTGGCTCCACCCTGTGAGCAAATTAGTGTAACCGTGTAAGTTGTCGAGCGGTCTACTACTAGCGCAAACCCGCTCTGCACAGCGTATTCCTTGAGCTATTGTTTAGCCTCCTCTAACCTTGCTGCCACTACATCGGGCAGGGGCTTGCAGGGACACCAGGCTTCCGGCGTAAGGTTGTCCATCCTGCGCGTGGTGAAGCCAGAGTGGGTTTAGTGCTAGCCTCGCTTCAACACCCGCCAAAAATAACACGAATTGGTAATTACGAGGGCGAGCTCGTAAATAGCGTGCCCTTGACATTTTGAAGAGTGCCCTTAGGTCAAAAATAACACGAATTGGTAATTACGAGGGCGAGCTCGTAAATAGCGTGCCCTTGACATTTTGAAGAGTGCCCTTAGGAATCCCCTTTGTCTTTACGATTTCTTTCTGTATTGGAAGGAGGGATACATTTTTGTTTTTGTTTTGTATGATGTTTTGAATCGGCAGAGGCTTCGCTTCGTATCTCATTTATTTTTAGTAGCATGCGGGATAGTTTTATTCTTTTCATTTACTCCAATACTAGTTTCACTACCAGTATGAGAATGACAGATTTTCGTGCAAGCCTGCATCACTACAACGTCAACAGTAGAAACACAACTTATCTTACTACATGTAGTAAAGATATGGATCACATCTTTGGGCCATTTTGTTTTATTCTCCCTAGTGTCCTCTCGAGGTGTTTCTCGATATTACATTTTGCTGCTTTGTGGCTAGCATTAGCGATAAGTATATGTACTACCGAATTAATTAAGTGATGGAGTCCATGCAGCAAAGAGCTAGCGTTACATGTGTAGCCAAAGTCACTTTGTGCAACTCACTCATTTTCTTAGGAGTTTTGATCAACTAGCAGAGGCTTTGTGTGCTTGCTGTGTGTAAAGTTGGCTACCGGCAGAAGTTTTGTGTTACGTGCCTTTAGTTGGTGGAGTTTTCTCCGCATGTCTTGCAAACTTGCGTCGAAATTAAGTCGCATCCTTTTTTGTTTTTGTTTTTACCGTTCACATCTGTGTATGATTTTTCTTTTCATCAAGGTAAGAAGAGATAACACATTTGCAGAGGCATTGTGTAGCGTGCTGTGTATAATTAATTCACTTTTTGCATGCACAGTGTGTACAGTGCACAACCGTTTCTTTCTTTTCTGCTTCGAATTACGAAGTACATGTACTGTTGTTGTTTGAAAGATTGGTATGTGCGGCTTGGCAGCACACTCATTAGAGGAAAGCTATTATTGCAACACTTGAAGTAGTAGTTTTGCATACCTGGCATGTTGCCTGTATTTGCAGTGCCACTTTGTTTCGTGGTAGCATCCATTTCGTTATATTTTGGATGTAATATTTTGCTGTGCAGGTTGGCTTGTAGCCAAACACGAATTTCTTCGTATTAGCGCGGGCTTTGTGTAATTTACCACAGCGCGGCGCGTATTTGCACATTACTTTTGCAAGTGAACTTCGCGCGGCAGTTTAACTGCTTTCGCGGCTCCATGGCTAACTTATAGCTTACATAGCCTCATAGCACAGCGTAGTTACCGGCATAACTCAGGAAATACTCTGGCTTAATAAATACACGGCTTGTAGCCGGAATGACATGGCATAAAGCCTGCTCATACAGCGCAGCAGCTTTGCTGGCACGGTGGGCATCATGGCCTCACAGTATGGTATTTTGGTACTGCAGAAGTGCTGCTGGTGCCGCGCAACAGCTCGTAGCTGGCGCATGGGGAGTGGCCGCAGCGCTCGACAGTGTCGGCATGGCAGCAACGCTGCTTCGTCACGTCAGCCGAGTGCAGGCTTGCAGCGGTCCCCCGGTCTCGTGGATGTCGTCGTGCGATCTTGGCTCGGCTGTCCGTCCGGCACTTGGCAGTCGACGCTCCGATCCTCGCGTCCGCGTTGGGCTTATAACCTGTTGGAGTAAGGGATTGCGCAGACGTATTAGGACAGCGGAGGATAGAGTGATGACATGCACATGTAGCTAGACAGAGAGGTTGAGTTGGAAGACGAGGTCAGGTATGACGGAGAGAGGAGGAAGAGCTTCTGTATTGGAGCTTGTAGTCTTGTGTGTGAGGCTTGGTAAAAGCCGAAGTGAGGACTTGGAGTCCTGGTGTCCAGGAGGGGAGCAATTCTCCACCATCCAGTCTAATTAAGTACGATTTCCCCTAGCACGGGGCGACTTGGCGAGGGCATACCCGCGGCTATAGCTTGCTTCCTGTTGGCGTCGCCGAGAAACCCTCCACCAACTCCACTTCCGCGGCGCTCGTTGGGCAAGCCATTCGTAGATTTGTGAATAGGGGGCAGCATTACGCGCCAAACACTGGAGCTCTGCAACCTTCCCAGACCAGCAGGGCTTGCTAGGCGCTGTCGCTTCAAGAAGACCTGCAAGCAAAATAGCAGTATCGCGTAACTCCCGTTTGAATGCTCAGCCTGGACAACACGACACATTGGAAAGCAAAAGCAAATTGATCAGCGCCGGTATCCAAGCAAGACTCACGCAAGCACAGACGCCCCGACATCCTCTCTCCATCATCCCCCTCCTTAGCTGTTGTATGGGACAATGCTATTATTGTCCCGTAGATAAGCATCTGCACACCGGAGATGCTAACTTTCACAGAGAGTGATGAGTTGCCAAATAATGTAACGAGTTATAACACACGACTATCGATACGTACATGTATCATACATGTACTATTAATAAGTAGTGTGACGAGAGACGAGATTCATTGAATCAAGTGGATCAAGATTCTTGATCCATGCGGTCAGAAGAAGATAAAGACTGAGATCTGTAGGATGCAAGAAAGACGACAGCTTGCCGATATAATATTTCTGTACATGTACCGTATTGGATTACTACATAGGTATTGTAAGATTAGGGAGAGTTCGTGGGACGTACTAGGCGATGCAGATGTAGGCGATGCCTCAGTATTTGTATTTGTATAGCTCGTTGAACGAAGACCGCTATCCATTCATGTTTATATAGCGACACAAAGGATCTTGAAACCGATGCAATTTGGACGGAATTCACAATATGTACATGTAGTACAATCCTACTTTTGATGCCTTTTTACGGTTGGTGATCGGGAAAACGTACGGTTGATTCCTAACAATCGATTTGCGCAGGAGAACTGAGTGGATTCGCTGCTCTGGTTCATGTATGTTAAGTTCGCTATTCGCGCTTGAGAGCACCCAGCAACTCCCAGAAACGACTACAGTACACTACTGAGAACCACTAAGAACCACCATGCGTCGCCTATATGCCGTCGTGCTGTTGGCCCTGGTCACGCTTCTCGCAAGCAGCAACGCCGTCTCGGCAACCACACAAACCGTGTCCGACGCGAGCAAGAATCTCGTGTATTATAGTACTAAGTACATGTACATGTTTACGGAAGCGAGCACCAAACAGCACTAACTTCGTTTGTCGACAGACTTTCAGGCGCAAAAAGTTCAGTCCATCCAAGAAGCTCGCTACTTCTAACGTTATTGGCTGACGCAGACTGAGGCGACAGTCTCGAGGTTGAACAAAAGGTTTGCTTGATTTTGTCGGGCGTCAACACTTCGACGAGATTTCTGAGGGGAGCGACCAAGGCAAACGAAGTCGCTAACACGGAAGAGCGAGCGCTAAATCTCGACATTGTGATCAAGGACGCTGCTATCAAGCGAAGAAGGCCACCATTTGGAAACTAAAGTTTGCAGTTTGGAAAACACTTCTCAGGCGGACGCCGCTCGAAGTGCGCGCGAAGTTGGGGATGGAGGGAATGGGGCGTGGGGTGTACAGCCATAAGAACTGGGATATGTTCATGACTTACCAAAAATCGTACGGAAAGGGGCCACTGAAGTACCCTTGATCGACTGCACCCGCGCAGCAAAACAATGTTAATCACTTGAGCCCGTGAGCTTTATCACCACCTTGCTTTCCACTTGCCCATTCCTCTGAGCTACGCATCGAGATACCATTGATAGCGGGTGTTGTAACTCGTACTATTTATGACGCTATAACGTGTCTGTTGTCCCTGCACGCCGGGGTTTGGTCGCCAGTGCTGAAGGCCCAAGGTTCGGATGGCCGTCGGCGACAACTGATGTCTACCGCGCCGGTGCGTGCCTTTTAGACAACGCCACCTATTTTATTTACCGTTCCGCCCGTCCAAATGCCCTACGAATCTGCCTACTACTGTCGCCCTCGCGTCCTAACTCTGCTCTCCCACACAGATGAGTGCTGCCGCCGTCGCCAACTTAGCCACTCGGACCCACGCCTCGGGCGCCCGTCCTCGTGCAGCCTGCAGTCGACTCGGACCACCGTTGCCGTCCTGTGCTGCTCACTCCTCGTGCCCGTCAGCTCCACGCTCGGCACGCTCGTCACGCCAGTCGCTTCTCTTCCTCGTAGGGGCTCCGTCCAACAGCGCTCTCCAGCGCTGCCTGCGAGGGTCTTCTGCCCGTCGCCCGTTCGTCTTCTGCCTTTCGTGGCAGAATCCAGAGTGAGGCTCCGAGCCGCTCGTCGGCCTTGGATCCTCGACCACCGTCCGTCTCGCAGCTGGCTGCCATATCTTCGCACGCCAGCCGCCGCCCACCGTCCTTCAACCATCGCCCACCGCCCACCGTCCATCAAGCTGCCGGCCACTGTCAACCGCTGCCGGCGATCTTTCCACTTCTGGCCACCGCCGGATTCCACAGTGCTTCCACCGCCCACCTCGCCCATCTGCCTCACGTCCATTTCCGTCGTGCGCGTCGGCCCGCTGCCTGCTGGCGTGCCTGCCCGCGGTCCCCATGTATCACATGCCAGCCGCCGCCCACCGTCCTTCAACCACCGTCCACCGTTCTTCAAGCTACCGGCCACAGTCAGCCACTGCCGGCGATCTTTCCACGTCTGGCCGCCGCCGGATTCCACAGTGCTTCCACCGCCCACCTTGCCCATCTGGCTCACGTCCATTTCCGTCGTGCGCGTCGGCCCGCTGCCTGCTGGCGTGCCTGCCCGCGGTCCTCATGTATCACAACGCTATGGCGACGGTATGCGCTACAAATGGAATCGATTGATCTTCGGACGATCTACTCGAGAGCTGAGAGAAAGCTACTAGAGATGGAATGATCGTTAGACTAGTATGGAAGCATCCGGCGAAACTCGCTCCGGTTGCTAAAGGGGCATTGCTGAAAACCATAATGTATGCGATATCGTAGTTTTCAGCACCGCCCCCCGCCCCGCCAAACATGTTAACTACAATATATTCAATTTAAGGGGACGTAGCTTCAAGCGGTGCATCATCCATCGCATATTCAAGCCACCCCCTTCGAACAGCCACCCCCTTCGTGCGGCCACCCCCTTCGTGCAGCCACCGCCTTCGAGGAAGGAGTCTCTGGCGCTCACACTACGACCATCACCTGAAGGCCCAGAAGATGTCGGCGCCCAGAGCCCCTATGCCGAGTACGTTGGTGTGCACAATCTCTTGATGTAGGAATACGGCCTTGACTGATGATTGTGGCGTGTGTTGTCATGAATACTTCTTCGTTATTGCAAGCAGAGAAGGCTGGGCAGAATAGATGCCTCTACTCCCATAATTGTATGGAAGAGCTGGCTGTAAAGAAGGATGGTACGAACCACTCGATGTGCGAGAAGCACAAGCAGTACCAGGCCCGAAAGTTGCGTGAGCGTCGCGCCAAACAGGCCCCCCGATCGTTCGGGCCATTGCAGTGCCAGTATCCTGGTGGGTGCACCAAGGAAAGAACGATCAAATTGGATGGAGATCTTCATTGGTTGTGTGAGAGCCATCGCGAGCGCCAGAACAGTCTGGCACGCGCGCGCTATCGGCGCACAGTAAACTCGAAAGACGACGATGCTATCGACAGAGCGGGCATGCGAAGTCCGAAGAACAATATACATCGTCCACTTGCAGAGTCTCCGAGAGAACCACCGGTTGCTGACGCGGAGAAGACCCGAGATATCTCGCCTGCTGGTGTCATTCAAGAGCCTGCTTTCGTTGCACGGGGTATTCATACACATGAAGTTGCGGCAGATGCATCGAGGAAAAGCGTCGAGAGAACCACCGGTTGCTGACGCGGAGAAGACCCGAGATATCTCGCCTGCTGGTGTCGTTCAAGAGCCTGCTTTCGTTGCACGGGGTATTCATACACATGAAATTGCGGCAGATGCATCGAGGAAAAGCGTCCGTACTGGAAAGCTGAAGAAGACGACCCGAAAGCGTACCTACGTGAGAAAGGTAGCGCATGAGTCGGTTATGACAGGAGAATCTAGTGGAACGAGTCTACCCGAGGACATGAATCGAGGTGTTGAGCACATGAGGAGAGCACAGCGTCTGTGCCGAAACGGGTTCGTGGGTCTGGTGTGGATGCACTCAATAAACGGCGTCGCCTGGATAATGTGCAGGATTTACCCAGCCTAAAGCAAGTCTCCGAACATGCTCAAGCTGTTCATGGTAACCCCCAGTCAGGATCTGAGCATCAGACATCGTCAACGGTGATACCTCAGCTCAATCTGCTACCGCCAACTATATACATGCTGGTTCCTGTGGTCGTCGGCGGTTCTCAACATTAGCAAACTATACCCGCGACAGATATGCCAACCCCTTCTGCATCGATTCCGGCTTGTCAACGTGACCACCATCAGATTCCAGATGGGGAGTATCTGCAAACCCTGCAACGGATGGCCCAAGACACGCGATTTATGAGCATATGCGCGGAGATCTGGAAGATGAACCAAGCCACAACGGGTAAGTTTGAAGTGGTAGGGGTCAATATGGTTTTTGGTTTTGGAATTGATAGTCTTAACAAACAGTTCATTGAAAAGAAGCGCATTTTTCGTATTGACATTCATGCCATCTGTGCGAGCTGGTTTGAACACGATGACAAGACCGAAGCAGTCCCTGTTTTGCGTTTGTGCCTCACGTAGTCTATCTCTTCGCTTTCTCAGGCTTGATGACGAACCGATCCTGCAGCGACAATCGTGCATCTGCGCTACATGATGGTGGATCCGGGTCTTGGTTATGAACTTCACGGCCGCCCAGCGTTGCATTTTTCTTTGCTCTGGTTTCGTCGCGCTGGCCGACACCGCTTCCAAATGGCTTCGTGCGAAATTCAAGGGAGCCCCTTTGTGTAATTAGCGGGGTGTAATTCCCGCATTGTGGCTCAGAGCAACCTCTTTCATGCAAGCGACCACTGAAGTAGCCGCATCAGCGGTCTTAGCGATGGCGTCCGATACGCGCTGATCCTCGCGCTCAAACACTAAGCGCTGCTCGGGTGTCGCTGTTAGCTTATCTAAGGTGAGCCTATGTGTAATCGCAATCGAATGTCGATCACGAATTCGAGACAAAGGGACGTATGCAAATGCAATGTTCGGAATTGAATTTGAAATAAATACAACATGTGCACATGTTAAACCTTGAACTTTGTGAACTGTCATGGCGTACGCCAACCTGAGTGGCATCCCTCTTCGTACAACACGAAGGTCACTTGAAGTCTTCCCCCAAGATATGTCCTTTGGTGCAATCGGCACAATATTTGGCACATCATCCAGGAGAGAGGGTCCTAAATACGCATCCGTGATTTGTACGAGTACTATTGGTAACTCATCGCCACTGACAAACATGAAATCGTACACTATTCCATTAGTACCATTACACAATACCGCCATTTGGGCCATGTTGAATGTAAGCGTTACAGGAGCACCCACACAAAGCTTTATTTTACTCGCAACTATTCTGTCATGGTCTGAATTAGCAGTTTTTGCTTCTTTCAGAAGAGCATTCACCGTACCTAAAGGTATATCTCGTTTTGCCACCAGGCGGTTTTGCTGGACAAAGTGTTGAGATGTAATGTGTACAGTGGGCGCGTTATTTGATCGAATCCTAGTATCGTTGGCAGCGTCAACGTCGACATTTTTGTAAGCGATGTGTTTCCCATTGGCAATCCAGTCAGGCTCACCGATCGATTGCAAGCATCGTGTGTTAAACAGCGCGATATCGGCAGCCGTTGGGGCTCTTTTCCGCAATCGACGTAAAGCAGAAAACCACTCGGGGTCTTGTTTCCCTCTGTTTTGACTGGTAAGCGTACATATATTTTGGATGCCATTCCAAGTTTCTCTTCCTCTGCGCTGTACTTCATTTGATACCTTTGAAATTGGCGTTGACAGCGAGCTAGGAACGACAGGGTCCAGTTGAGCTGCATCTCCCGTGAAGTACACATCCCTCCCCCCAAACAATTGCTCGGAATGACTTGGCCATATTTCCCGCATTCGTTTGTCTATCCAATACAACATGCCACAAGATATCATGCTAAATTCATCAATGATAACTAGATGCACGTCCTTGTATTGTTGTTGCATTTGCTTTAATTTTGTAGGTCCTGATTTTGATTCCAGAATTGACTTGTAAGGTACTGAAAACGCAGATCGTGAGAACGATGAGAACGACAGCGCCGAACAAAGAGTCGTTCCTTTGATATTAAAAGCAGCAGTGCCTTGATGGGCTAACAGCAGAACTCGTTTAGATTTTCTTCTGGTCGCCGCGTGCTCTCCAAAAACGGTGTGTACATCCTTTACAATATGTGTGATGAGCCAGCTTTTTCCCGATCCCCCTTCGCCATTTATAACTAGTTGAAGTGGTTTGCACGGCGTATTTTCAAGCGCATTTTTGAATCTCATTCTAGATTGTTGCACACTGCGAGTCGGCCATCACTTCATATTTACCATAAGCATCGTCATTATTGGCTATTGGGTAGCGATAGTGTGAGGTGTTTGTTTCATTTTGACAAATCGCACGACCGAGTCTTAAAAACTCTTTTTTCTCCTTCATCCATGGCTTCAAGTGACCATTAATGAAGTTGCTCGCTTTGGCAACAATCTCGGGTGCGTAGTTATGTTTTGGCTGCCAGTCGGAATGACTATCCGCACTACTGGCATCGGTCGTATTTGCAGAACATGGTTCAACTACGACGTTATCAGCGTTACTAACGAACACATATTCGGAAGCAGGTAGTGAGGTCAAATAACCGGAATCACGAGACTTTTTCAAAAGATCAAGCTTTTACTGACGAACTATTTTGGTGTTTGATTCTTCAAGCAACTCGCTCTCAATATTTAATTCCTGCTCCTGCAGGAAGCTGTCAATGCATTCTTCGTCACGATTTGGACGGAACTCCGTCAATGAAGGTTTTACTTAAGCGAACTGTTTCCACAATAAACAACTATTCACCGCATTTACTTTCGAGTTGGAGAGCAAATATGGATCTACAACTTATAGGAAATTCATATGGCGCGGCTGAGTATGCTGGAGCATACATCAGAAAGGCTGAACCAGATACAATCCGATTCCGTCGTATTCTTGCTAAAGCTATACAACGGTGTGATCCACACTTATCTGGGTTGCTAATGCAACACTATCTGTTCGTGAAGTCGGGGCACCCGAGGCAATATAAATATTACTGCGAAGTCTCCCAATGCATAGTAAGTCACGAACGATAGTAAAAGTAAAGTCATTGCGCCATAATCTGCGATACTATCGTGTTGAGCCGCGAAGTGTTCATGAAGTAGCTGCCCTAGCGGAGGCGGATTCGTCTACCTCGCTTCGAATCGAGCTCATCGAAAGAGCATATATGAGCAGACCTACCAATGAACTCTTCGACTCCATGAGTTTGGCGACGTATGTGGAGACTTTGAAGCCATTGATTCGCTTGGTAGTTTGAAAGTTGTAGCGGAGGCTTGGGAACGCATTGATAACGAAGGCTGGATCAAACGTCGAGCAAAGAGTGTTGTAGTGCAGAAATCACCGTGGATGAAGCCTGATGCTTCTGACCCAAACTTTTGTTTTTCTGAAATTTTTGTTTACGTGCGTTTTGCTAGAATATCTATCTCACCAACACGATCAGCATTGCATATCGAACATTGACATGCCTCTAATTCACTTAGCATTTTGGATAACACAGAAATCCTTTTATCTACAAATTCAGCAAGTGTCGCTTGTCCTTCCTCGGTCTCCGATAACTTCAGCACATCAGGAGCGTCACGAATCCAAAGCAAGCAGTGTATATGTGGCGAACCACGTTGCTGAAACTCGACGCGCCAAAAGTGGTCAACTATCTCGCCCAACGGCTTAGCTTTACCACACAAAATATTGTCAAAGAATGCTTTAAAACGTCGATTGAAATGTATAGCACTAATATCCGGGTTTTCGTTCAAATATTTTCTTCTTTGTACATAGGATAAACGCCTGCATTCATCTAGTGTCAAAGCAGGATCGCAGGCCCGAGCGAAATCCGACCAGATTGTATCTGCAGCACTGAGGGTTATGAAAAACATCGGCCACCTCGTCGGAAGGGCCCTATTTCCTATCATGGACATGAGATCATCCCGTGCATTTGACCAATACAGTCCACTTCCCCGCACCACTCGAAAAAATGGCTTCAATGATTCTAGTACTTTCATTGCGGCATTGAGCTCCTCCTTTTCATTCTCAGAACTCCCATGAAAAATAGTAGTACGGTCTTGCTCTGAGTTCCCTCCAGCGGTCCTAATAGCCGTGCTTCGGGTTTCCGTAATGCTAACTCTGCGCACCAGCCCATCGATCTGCCGTCTCTGTATTAGATTCACACAAAAAATTTGAAGTTACCATGAATTACAAATCTTCTGTCATGCCATTTCATCAAGTGAGCACAATATTCCGTCAAGCTATACTCATGGATTCGGACCTCGCTGTCACTCAGCGGATTATATCCGCCATGCCCATTAGGAAATAGAGTACGAAAACAATTTTGCATCAGGTGCTCTGTGTGGTATTCATTGATTGTATCTCCACTGCAACGCAACTCCCCAATCGGTCGCTCTACGTTTGGTTCCATACCGACCGCACCCATTACTCGCTCCAATTCGCTTTGCTTGCCAGTTTGATTGCCTTCTAGCTCAAACGACTCTATCACGCTGCCGAGTGCGTCTCCCTCGCTATCACCGCCTTGTAAAGGCTCTTGTATTGCACAAAACTTAGTATAGCATGACGTGCAGGAATTCCCTCCACATGATGAACACAACTAAACATTGTTATTTGCACAACAATAACATACTTGGGCACTGTTTGTTTTGCAAGCAGCGCAGAGGCGCCTATGTAACTCTGTATTGACGATTCCAGGCCTCGCATCAGTTTGCAGCGGAAGCTGCGGTTCACACCCTTCGTATTGCCCAGCAGTGCTTTGCGTTTCGGTTCTATCGACCGCAGGTTGATCATGTAATGGTGTTTGACTTTCGTCACTGCTGTCGTGATGTATATATGAAGGGCCTTTCACCCCCCATGGGTTTCCACTCGAACATACAGTCGACTCAGTAGTTGCACCTGTTCTTAGTAAATTTGGCCTTTCTGATTCAGTAATCTGTCGGTGCTGTCCCTGCAGTTCTTGGACTTCATCATCCGTAACTGGGATTGTAGGTATATCACGATCAACGTCAATATATTCTAGCTCCTGAAGATTTTCCTCAGAGATTTTAATGTCTTCGTAGAGAGGATTGTTGGCGATTAGCCAACATAGTGCGCGCTTAACCAAGTCTGGTCGTACTCTAAAGTATTTTGTTGCATTATCGGATTTAGATGCCAGAAAAACTACGCCGCATTCTTTGAGCGGCCGAGGGAGTTCTCTAACAACCTTGGCTGGTTCATTCCAGTAATTTATTGCATTACCTTTTGTGAACTCTTGACCATCGCGATAGAGGTTTACACAGGTCGTAAAGCAAATGCCGAGGCCAATCAATCTGGCTTCTGTTCGATTGGGAGGAGCGAGTGCTTCTGGAACGGCTCCAATACGAAACCCGCTGCATCGAGAGAACTTCGGAGTCTTTCTTGCGCGAAGTGCCTTGTAACATCTACCTCAAAGCCAGCCGGACGTAGCTACGTCAGCTGATGTTTGCACAAGACCTTCATCAATGATCTCGACCACTCCGAGATCGTTTCGAAGTGGAGAAAAAAAATCAGAATTAGGATCGTATAGTCTGAGTACAGCCTGAGCAGTATTTGCGAGCTCCCCACAGCTCGCGCATACTCGGCACAGCGGCTCGTCAATGGAGGCGAAGAACGCTGCAAACAAAACGTCATTAGTAAAATTGTATGTTATCGAGACAATCAAGTATGCGCTGCTCCTAGCCGTTTTTATCAGCCTCAAGGTTTTCGACTTCGCTCGAGCCTACGCGGGGTCCTGTTTTTCTGCGTTTGGAAGACTGCGGAAGGCTTTGCGCAGCTGCATTCCGCTTTTTGGTTTCTGCGTGGCGTTGATTGCTTGCTCTTGTGCGTTCACTTTCTGTTTCTTCAATCGATACGATCTTCTTCTCGACACGTTGTCCACATTGGATGGTTCTTTGCGTGGCGAGTGCTTTCAGCGTTCGTCCTGCCGCCTTTGCACGCCGTGGCTTTTTCTTAGGCTTTCCCATGGGTATGTGGGAGCGGCTCTGAAGTCCTAAATGAAATGTGAAGGCGAGCTAGCGTGGAAAACGACGTCTGGCAACCGCGATCTGTCAATACCACTTTCGCTTCAAGTTGAAGCTGCTGGACGGCTACCATAGGCCGATCGCATATCTTACACGCACCACGTCATTATCGGTCCGATATTAGTGTAGAAGAGATAGTAGAATACAAAAATCATGATAATTGAAAAATGACGGTGATGTCCTTTTTTGAGTTATTTTTTGGAGCTTAATTTTGCAGATGGGCGTCATACACAGAGAGACTAAGCGCTGCTCTCTCTATATGAATCCCCTGCAGTTCTGTGCCTTACATAAGCATCGCTGCCTCTACAAAATGCGTACAAACCAATTCAGTTAGCGGTTGCATGTCGTGTTGCCAGGGTAGTTCGTACTCACCATTGTCCCTCGTGTCGCTTGCTCACCACTATAGCTGAAAGTGATCTCTTCACCTGGACGAATCGCTCGATTCGCGAACAGGCCACAGCAAGTTTCTCCTGCAACTTCCCACCGCTCAATGTTGCTGTTAGGATTGCAGGAATGTTTGCAAAACGCGCGATGCCACCGACGTAACGCGCATCGATTCCTTCAGTGGCCGATGCGGCTATGCCATACATCCGATTGGATCGGCACACTTCCTGCCAAGCACAAATCGTTCATTAATGTAGAAAAAACTCATCAAATCACATCAACTACACTGCGGTGCGTACCTTTCTTTCTCGTTAGTCATAAATCACACCGAACAATTTTACCGCTACTACACCAACGGCGCAGTTTTCACAGCTTAACCCGCACGTCTCGATATAGCCCGCGCGAGGCTCATATCGACACCCAGGAATTTCACCCTGACAAATGGACATCCGCGAATTCATTAGCGGATTCATTGTTTCTGCCGCGGCACTGCAAACGCATGCTTCTTGTAATTGATGCCTCGATCTACAAATATATGTATTCTGCTTCACATCATCATATTCTGCAAAGGTTTGTAAAACAGAACGATGGTCATCTCGCTACAGCAGGTCTGTTAGTATTCACAACAGCAATGATATTCTCGAACGGCTCGAACGAAACATTACGCGTATTTGTCTCCATTCCAAGCAATGAGCGGCCCCTTCGCCACGAACTAAAAACGACTCAACTTCAGTTGCTTCTTTCTAGGCATGTTAAGCGATCTTAGCTCGCCGTATCGAAAGGAAAAGTAACCCGCGCGTTCGTCGTTGGATTGGGGCTCCACGATGATGTTCGGTGTGGATTCTACGAAGTTCAATCGTAGCAGTCTGCACTTAGTTCTAGATCTTTGACAAAGATGCACTTTCGCGTAGATGCAGCTGCGAGAGCATCAACATACATGATACCCTGAGATTAAACGCAACCTTCTAAGCACAAAACCCCAAACAATTGAGCAGTCGTTTTGCTCGTACAAGCCAACTATCGGGTGTACTGAAGTGAACGATGCCTCACAACAAATTTTGCAGTTAATATTGCAAGACAAAACAGACCTGACGTCAAAACCAAAGAGCCAAATCCATTCAAACTTTTTTCTGGCTACATATGCAATCTTTCAGTTGCTTCTCCCGTTCTCGCCTCATTACGGGTACGCAACACAGTATGCCAACTTACCTCTGCAATCGTCACCCTGGGACGCTAGCACACTGAATAAACATGCATGCGCTTTGGGAGAAACTCACCCTTGAGATTACGGAGGGGCCGAGGTGTTGCTGCGCGTGCGCACTCCGACATCATCCTCCGATTCCTTGCACTCCGTGTCCATGACGATATCTCCTTCGTCGTCGTCTGGGTCTGAACTTAGACCTGTCCCCAAATATTGGGTCTTGGCCTTTGCATGCTACTTCGCTGCCGCGCAAGGCGCTTTGCGCTTGAGCACCGGCGCAGCCACCTCGGCAATCTTGTCGTCGTTACCGCGCTCATATTGAACACTCCCCTTGGGGATGTCCGCGTAGAACGCTACACCATCCACTTGGCGAAATACGTACACCGCGCCGGATCGAAACAGCATGTACGGCTTCCCGGTGGCACCTCGGGCTGCCTTGTTCGCCTTGGCGTCCCAAACGGTGATTTGAGCGATGTACGGCTTTCGCTTCACCGAAGTGAGCTCGTTCAAGCCCTCCACAGTGGCCTCGTAGAACGCGTGTTGGTTAGCATCGATGAGTGTGACGCGAGTTCCGTGGTCGGCATTGATCCGCTCCGACGTCCAGCAAGTCATCTTGACAGTGACGCTCACATCTGGGGTGGGTTTCGCCGCCATAATGAACTCGCGAAAGTCAGCGACGGTCGAGAAGTAGTTCATGGCCTCTTCTTCTTTCTGCTTCAGCACGTCTTGCGAATGGCATCGAGTAAATACATGACGCAGCTGCAGCGCTTGGGTCAGGCGAGGGTGAAACTTGGCTCCGGGAGAGCAAAATGGAAAGTGAGCGGAGAAGAAAGCAGTGTCGTCCCACAGATGTTTATTGCGCCGAGTTATAACCCTGCTAGCCTTGTATAATATAAAGTCTTTAGTACTCTTAAAAGGATTTACCCATGTGATTAAACGCAGAATATAAGGAACTCGGGTGATCTCGCGACGGTTCGCTGTCATAAGAGAAATCTGTTCAGGAGGGGGTTGCTACTTACTGTTGGATGGCTAGTGTGCGACTTGCTGAAGACGCAACCAGCCCAGCAATGGTGAAATCTCCCATTACATTTTTCCATTGGATTCTCCAAATGCGGCGCCAATCGATCCGCCTCAGATCACTAATTGTTGAATATATGGAAGGTCAAACATAGTTCAAGACACTTACAGAAAACTTGGACAGGCAAGATCACCATCTCATCCTTCCTTGTTGAAGTTGTTGCCATAAATCATTGCTACTTCTATCCCCCAATCCTAGCTGAACACGTAGATGGATTGCAGGAAGCACTTTCGCCACTTCAACGTCAATAAGATATGCAGTCGTCAGGTGATTGCAGCTTTGCACGTGAGGCAACCGTCTATTGTCTCCTCCGAGGCTCATTTCTCTGGGAGCTAGCTATCTTTTTCGTGTTGTGTATGCTCGATGCTAGCATCGCGAACGGGAGTTAGCTATCTTATTCGTGTTGTGGATGCTCGATGCTAGCATCGCGAACGGGCTAACCTACGATATGCAAAAAGATATGTCACCATTTAGTACGCGATCCACAGATACCTACACATTGGCCAGTGAGGTCTCCTGTGCGCACGCCGTCTCTTCGAAGCATCAAGTTGCTCAAAACTTCAACGTGCCGCTTGTTGCAGCTGACATTTTTGGCTGATAGTATCCTTGCCAGCATCAAGTCGATTTTACGAATGATACGATTGACCAATCCTAGCTGAACACGTAGACGGTTCGCAAGAAGCACCTCATTCCATACGCCACTTCAACCAAGATATCTAGTGCATGCATGTTTGTATGTGAGGCAGCTGTCTGGGCGCCAAAGTTGCTCTGGGAGTTAGCTGGCTTTTTGTGTTCTATATGTCTGATGCTAGCACTGCGAACACGGTAACCTACGATATGCGACATGGTATGTCACCATTTGGTACGCGGTCCACGGATAGCTACGTATTGGATAGTGAGGTCTCCAGTGTCTACGCCGTCGGGCCCATCCATGCATCAAGTCGCTCAAGACTTCAACGTGCCCCTTGGTGCTGCTGACAGAAAGCTTTGCTACTGCTGTCCTATCCACCGCCAGGTCGTTCTTACGAAAGACCAATCGTAGCTGAACACGTCGCCTGATAGCAGAAAGCACCTCAACGACATTCTACTTCAAGGTCAACAAGATATGTAGCCGTCTGGCCCTTCGTCAGCACAGATCGATACTCCTTTCACCCCCTCCACCGTTTCCTCGACAGTTTACAGTACCCGCAAAACTTGGTCGCCACCTTGAATGCGCTGGTTTCCAACATCATATCTGTATAACAATGTCATTTATCGCATTCCGTCTGAGTCTGTTCGCAGTGCGTTTGTCATTTGTCACATCGAACGTGTATAAAATAATACTCCTACGGCGCGGTCTTCAAAATTTCACAACAAATCTCGCAATGAATACTGTAAGTCAGACCTGACATAAAACCCAAATAGCCGAATTCATTCAAACTTTGTCTGCCTACATATGCGATCGTTCGGTTACTTCGCCTACTCTCGAGGAAATGTTGCCGCACGTGCGCACTCCAACAGCATCATCGGGTTCCTTGCTCTCTGTGCCTATGGCAACACCTCCTTTGTCGTCGTCGGTACTTGAACTCAGACCTCCCCTCGAATCGTGGATCTTGCCCTTTGCCTTCTTCTTCGCTGCCGCGCAAGGCGCTTTGTGCTTGAGCACCGGCACGGCAACTTCGACACATCGATGACTGTGACGCACGTTGCGTGGTCACCGTTGATCAGCTCCGACGTCCGGCAAGTCATCTTGACAGTGGCGCTCGCTTCAGGGGTGGGTTTCGCCGCTGCAATGAAATCGCGAAGGTCGGCGATGGTCGAGATGGCATTCATGTCACTTCTTCTTTCTGCTGTAGCGCGTCTTTGCGAATGTCAGCGAGTAGATCCATGGTGTAGCAGCAGCACTTGGGTCAGGCGAGATTCCAACTTCGCTCCGAGAGAGCAAAATAGAAAGTGAGTGGATAGAAAGTAGTGCCTTCACGCAGAAGTGATTTAATCAAGTTCATCTGTCCATGTTGCAGCTGCCGCCTTAGATACGTGCTACAACTATCCGAGTCTCCACCCGGTGTTTCCACGAATAGCTGAGCACGTAAATAGATCGCAGGAAGCACCTTCGCCACTTCAACGTCAGCAAGATAATTCATATTATGTAGGCGTCATGTGCTTGCCCATTTGCACGTAAGGCAACTGTGTGGGCGCCGAATCTTCGCCTTCGTTGCTCTGGAAGTTATCGACCTTTTTTGTACTGAGTATGCCCGATGCTAGTAACGCGAGTGCGGGTGTCAACAAGATAATACATATAATATAGGCGTCCTGTGCTTGCACACGTTGCTCTGCATGTTATCTATCTTTTTGTGCTATGTATGCCCGATGCTAGCACCGTGAACGCGGGCTGCAACAAGATAATACAATATGTAGGCGTCATGTGCTTGCACACGTTGCTCTGGAAGTTATCTATATTTTTATGCTCTGTGTGCCCGATGCTAGCACCGTGGACGCGGGTGTCAACGGGATAATGCAATATGTAGGCGCCATGTGCTTGCACACGTTGCTCTGGATGTTATCTATCTATTTTGTGCTGTGTATGCCCTAGTTCCATTTCCTCTGTATCGACGCGGGTATCCAAGCACCTGAGCCTTTAACTTAAATCAGGTGCCGATTTCAGTGCATGCAGGTGGGGCTTTTTATGGAGTACCACGTCGCCATGCGCTCGGCGCGCGGCGACCGCTGGCCTTAATTTGTCTTACTCCCTTAACAAATCGGACAGGTAAGAGTCCTATCAGAGGGTCGCGACTTTTTACCGGATCAGATACCGACGGTATCAGGCTGTTTTAATTCCTACCTAAAAAGTCATGATTACGATAATCCGCCGTTGTCCCATACCAAAGTGCACCTCCAGGGTTCTGTAAAAACTTGACCTCAGTTTAATGACGGTTAGATTCTTCGCGAAAGGTACCTTTTCCACGCCACTGTCTGAAGGGTCGGACATTCGTATCTTGATGACTATATAAAGAGGTAAAAAAAGTTTGAAATCGCCCCATGGCGTCCAATGATAAATCGCTTCCCCTAACCCGTTCTCAGTTTTTACCAGTTGTTAGTGTAAAAAGAGTAAATGAAGTGGTAAAAAAAGAGTGAATGCATTCGATTATAGGGGGGCTATGCCCCAATTAGCAGGTTCAGCAGCTGGAACACCTTATCTGAGCACTTGAGATTTACCTGCCTTTTGACGACTCCAACACCTCGACGATTCCAACACCATGTCTTCGAAGCATAGGAAGCGCCACGACTGGACAGTTCTCGTCCGCGCATATCCAGCAGACAACGGCAACATGCTGATCGAGGCGATGAAATCATCAAAAGTAGCAACGAGTCAGCTGGTGACGTGCAACGTGTGCAATGTGGCTGCGCCTCACAAGATGCGTGTGCGCGAGCGCCGCTGCCGCGACAAGGCTTGCAAGGAAGTCTGGTCGGGCGTGCCCTGTGCTTGGCACTGCAAGACGCAGGAGTGCCAGGACCTCGGCCTGATGACCATCGCAGAGCGAGGGGAGCACCTGACGCCTCGTCGGGGCGTCGAGCCAGCTCGCATGACGGCGGCAATGAAGGCGTTTGCTACGGACCTGGCCGCGCAAAGTCTCAAGCCGTCACGAATCCGCAACGGCTTGATGGCCCGATTTGCTCTGGACCAGGAGACCCTCCCCTCTCTGCAGCTGGTTCAACGTTTCGTCAACTACTACACCCGCTCGCGCCTGCGGAACAATGACTTCATTGATGAAGCCACGAAGGACATTTGGGACGCCGGTTTTACCGGTGAGGAAGCAGGCGATACTCCGTTCACATTTTCGTGGAGAATGACTGCGGGTAGAAAACCCTGGGTCGGCCGTGGAACGGATGATGACCCTTTTCTCGTTGGTATCTCCACCAAAACCCTACTGCTGAAAGCCATGCGCGATCCTGCTTCGTTCATTCTGCACATAAATGCTTCGTTTAAGCTCTCGCAAGCCTGGTATCCTGTGTTCGTTGTTGGGATATCAGACAGCAACAGATCGTTTCACTTGCTGGCAATTTTTATTTCGTCACAAAGGAAGGAAGAACATTACACGGCGGCACTGTGCGCTCTTCGCCGTGTGTACTTGCAAGTTGTCGAGCAGCCTATGAAGATTGCACACGTCATGGGCTGCTGGAAGCTCGACGGGTCAAGTTGAAGTGGCAGCCTACCTCCGCTAGAGATGGCAACACTCGGTTAACGAAACGCAACGGTGGACTGCTGTGCGGTACAGAGCTTTTCCCCAAAAGCTTAACAACGAGGACGATAAGTTGTCTTCCAGCCTCGACATCCGAGATCGCGATGCACACTGAACTGCTGCCACTGCCTGCGTATGGGCATGATGATGGTACGACAAAGAACGATGTACAGTCTTCCCTTCCGCAAATGATTATCACGGGAGAACATGCCAGCTTAATCAGTTATCATATTTGCCAGATCACTTTCGATTTTGCGAGAAGCCCCGCCAACCCCCGGTACTGGTTGGAATAGGGATCGGAAGGAGAAAAGTACCGCGGTCCTGACACGGTATACAAAGTACAAGTCAAGACCCCCTCGAGCAATGCAAACCGCCCCGGACCCAGGTGGAGCGCTGGCTGCAGGCCCAGGACACCTACCGGCGTGCCCACCTCCTGAACAGGATGATTTAGAAGCCGGTGATAGAAGCCCGACAATGCGTGAAGACGAAATCGTTCCCGAGAATCAGGAGGAGGTGCAACCGGACAGCCAGAATCACGCGCAACAAGGCGAAGAACATCCGAGAGATCAATCGCAAGGACGGCAGGAAGAGGCCTCGCAACGGGAGCAGCACCATTCAGGGTCGGCACAAGGTCAGACGCAACCACCTCCGGCGATTCCAGATAACCAACCCTCCCAAGGAGAGCCCTCGTATGCGGAGTCAGACGAAAAAGGACCAGCTTCGGCGGACATCGTAGCGGATGCTTTGCAGCACGCGCTCCAGGATGCGGCCACTATTCGGCCTAAATTTCAACTCTGGCTTGATCTCGCACAGCAGTTGTTTGAGAGGGTGTATCCTCGACCTTCTGCGCAGCCAGACGCATTGTCGTTCGCGGCCAAACACCTACCGACTTTGACCAAGTCTGAACAGGATCGCTTAGTGGACCTCTTCTATGAGGTGGTGGTGGTTCGAGAACAGCACTGGCATGAGTGGCGAAAGCTAGTGAGTGAATCCTGCCGCAGGATGTATCATTCTCGGCAATCCCTGTTCACTATCCTAGTTAAATTGCTAGGCCGATTCTCAATGCAAGCTGCCGAGGATCAAGCACCACTGCTGACCCACTGGGCTCAGAAGGTCAAAGGAGAAGAGGATGTAGGCAACCAACCCAGCTCATCGGAGATGAAAGTGTTTATGTTCGACCTCTCTGTGTACACGAAGGAAGAAGTCCCACAGTTGCGAGCGGTGTGTGAGCGTCAGTTTGGAAAGTATCGAGTGACTATTTTTCGGGAAGGGACCGATGATGAGTGGGGGATCGTGCAAGGCATTGTGGAAGGAACAATTGTATGCCGTAGCTTACCTCAGTTTCTCAATCGTATCATGGGTACCGAGGAAAAGCTTCGTCTCATTGAAACTGTGCGAGCACAGGTCGAGGGCAAACTGGTGATGGATCTGACTAGAGAGGCCCCAGTGAAAGAGGCGTTTCGGAGTACGCGCAGCCTCCAAGAAACGATGTCGGCAGTAGCCAACGCGCGAGATATTGATCGTAGATCACCAATCTGGACCATGCTGGCAGTTGTTAAAGCCATCAGTTATGACGCTATCCGGCACGAGCTCAACTTACACTTCTTCACGAGGGAAATGGCGGAAAAATTTCAAACACTTGATCAAGTGCCATTCCACTCGCATCTTCACTCGATCCGCAACGCCTTCCATATACAGCCTCTCGGTGAAGCAGTATCTGCCTGGAGTCGGCAACGCGAAGCGGACGGTGCCGTAACCCCACCTGCTACCCGATATGTGGACATCCTTCGAAATGTCTCCCGATCGATGGACTTGGGCAGATTGCATGCTTTTCTCAAGTACAAATTGGCCGTACCGTTTGACCTCGAAGACCTCGACAGTGGATTTCCCACTCCAGTCTCTCGACATCCTGGGAGCTCAGTTTTGGTCTTGATGGATGTCCTAGCGCGCTTGAAGGGATCGTGCGCATTGTCTGGTTTGGATGGCTCAGCACCCTAACATGCGCAACAGGCAACAATGCCTCCGCTGCGGACAACTGGGTCACCCCATGTGCGTATGTACCGTCCCGACTGCAGCACTACGAGGGCACGGCAGCCTAGTGGCGATGGAATCCGAGCTTTTGTGCCTAAAGGTTCCACCCAGGACTTACTCCAGCTTGGACGACCTTCGAAAGGCGGTAGAGGACCGTAGGTGCAGCCGAAAGGAGCTGCCGGATAGTGTAAACACCAGCGTGACTGCGCCCGCCACACTGGCCTCCGAAACGACGAGTACTTCGAATAAACCAGTTCACGCGCCCAAGCCATCCACAGCTAACGAATGGTTTGATGGTAACAGCACCAAGCGCGGTACTCGAGGGTCAACCAGACGCCCAGCGTCGCGCCAGGAGAGCGGCCGTCCTACGGCGACAGCTACAGGCAGATCAATACCACGATCTGGTGATCAACAGACCTTGACGGCACCGGAGGACTCGAAAGCCAATCCACTTGTGGTGGAATCCTCTGAAGAAAACTCTCAAAATACCAACGAGAGCGAAGGAGCGAATGCATGGAGCGGAACAGTTCTCAGGCAGCGAAAAAGGGGCAGCAGTCAGTGAATGTAGAGCTGTCGTTTGAGGCGGCGGCTGCGAAGGCTACACTACAGACAGCCCTGGGGAAGGTTTCCGAGCTGTACGGACTGCTGTCTTGTAATGAAGCGGTTCAGAACCATCTCAAGGGACCCCGGCCGGTGGACGCGGAGGAGTGGACGCTTTCCAAAGCATTAGCTGGCATGGGCTTACACGGAGTGTACACACCCGGTTCCGGCAATTGCCAGGCATACGCCGTCGCTCAAGCATTGGCCAATAGAAGCTTTGTAAGCCACGAGGGACAGCTTGCCGAGGTGACTGCAGCGCTAAAACGTGGATGTGCTGCGACTGCGCAGAGCGACCTGTTGCTTAAATACCCTCACGCAGCACGCCGAGAAACGCTTCTACAACTGGGCAGAGGCTATCCGACAATGTCAAAGCAGGTCTCTGAGATTGAATTCCGCAAGTATCTCAAGGAATATGACGAGAGTTCCTCGGACATTGAGGAGTTCATTGCAGCGCGGTTCTGGGGCAGTAACGATACCATGGCAGCATATTGTTCGATGCTCCGACGAGACATCTTTGTCATAAGCAAGACGCCGGGTAACTCTCTGTGGGGCGCAGTACACTATGTGCCGGAAACGAAGAAGTCAACCAAAACGGTTCACTCCACTTGTGGGGAATACGTGCTTACGCTGGCAGGATGCGTCAGCGAGGTGGTGAAATTACAATGGAATTCCAGATCCGCTGCAGGAAAACTGCCGCTGATTTTACATTACGAAGATAGGCACTACAGTGCTTATGTGCATGGTCGAAGGGAGAAGGCGCCTGCGGTCCAGCAGCAAGGTACAGTGGCTTGCGACGACGATGCAGACATGGTCAGCGTGGACGGTGACTCTCCTGTAATCGAAGGCGTCAGAACCAGCGACGACGACACCATGCAACTGCGTCACGCGGATTCGGCCAAAGCGGACGAAATCGCTCAATCCCCGGCTAGGGACAATGACCCTGTTATGAGTACAACGGAAAATGACGGACAGACAGAAGAGAACGAACCCACGAACGTGGAACAAGAGGGTGACCAATTTGGCTCGCAATCTCTCTGGGATCTGGAACTCCGGAATGGCGATATGAAGGTGGTGAAGCACCGACTAACCGGCCCCACCAACGCGCATGAGCAGAAACAGGAAATCGGGCAAATCTTTCAGCATGGCGCGGATCGTCAGGGTGAGTTGATGCATCATCTCGATGGCACAGTATCTCAGCTGTCTCGTTCAGCCCAGCAATAGCTACTCGAAGCGAATTTGAACAACCACTCGGAGTGTCAAAAATTCATGAAGAAGTACCAAATTGCTGAAGCAGCGGTTAAACAGTGGCAATGGCAACTGCAGGAGGAAAAAGTGAGGCGAGAGGCAGTCAACAACCAGGTCGCGAACCCAGCCACGTCATACTCGGACTATTATCCGTCCGACGCGAGCCAAGACGACAACCATGACAGTCAGCCGCGACCACGTCAACTAGCCAAGTGTCAGGACCCCAGTGCCTCTGGTAAGCGAGCCCATGCAGCGACACCGGAGGATAGAAGGGAAGTGGCTGGAGCTATCGTCAATGCCAACAATCGCGCAGTACCGTTGAAACGACGGACCAATGAGGACCTGACCCGGAATTTGCTTTCTCAGTTCGACGAGAGCGACAGCCCCCTTAAAACTCATACGCGAGCACTGCGCTCCCGAGAGCAGGAGTTACCCAGCTGGCCTATCTATTGGAATGCTTTTGCCGAAGATTGGAACAACCACGCCTCTGTACCATTTCCGGTGACGGAAGCGCCCGCGGCAGTGTGGGAGCAGGCAGCTCGACACGAACCGCTACGGCTGGTTCACCAGTTGAGGGCATTCAGTCACCCTCACAAAATCATAGTGCAACTCGGACCAAAGGTGATTGCCGAATGGACAAAAGGCTGGAGGGATCTGTGTTGGTACTCGGCGATACATACGCAGACAAAATCCCCAACAACAGATCTGCAACGCAAGCAGCGGCTTGACGGGTAGGAAAAGCGAGTTCGGGCGCTAAGAGAGGTCAACCAGAAGAGAGTAGTGATTAACAGCCCCTCAAGAAATGGACATGGCTACAGGACGAAGGCTATGGTGATGACCCGCTCAACGTTTTGAAGCTGTGCGCTCCGTCCAGGTCGCCCAGGCTAGGCCATCACCTCTTATGTGCTCAGATCTTCGCGGAGAAAATAGCGGCGATAGTCGGCGACAACTACAACTTAGAGGACTCGATCCCACGCAAGTTGGAACGGCATCTGAAGGCGCTGCGTACTCGCCCGCGGTTCGGCAACAGTTTCCCCGCCAAGGACAGCAAAAAGACAATACAATGGGGGTGTCTGGGGGAATACATGGTCTCAGCGGTGTCTGAGGGGGAGTCGCTCCACTCCGACCAATACTAAAGGCACCTCACAGTCCAAATTGGGGAGCGGCGATGCAAGGGTGTTAGGTCTGGATGCGTACTGTCAGAGTGCTCAATCAGTGTTATACGACTATCATACGGACGTGGAGCAGGACGTCCGTCCCGCCACCCACTGGAAGGACGTACGTATAGTCCCTCAAAATGTACGGGGATTTCGAGAAAAGGATCTATGGGAATGGCTAGCGGCTTGGAGGAACATACCCAAGTTGCACCGCCCAGCACTCATCCTTTTGCAAGAGACTCACGTTCAAACGGAGGAGGAACGAAATGAACTCACACAGCGATGGCATTGGATGTGGGGCCAACACCGAGAAAACACACCGTTATCGTACTGGAGCGTGGATTCCCATAAAGCAGGAGGAGTCGGAATTCATGTGTTTCCAGAGTACAGGCACCTGGTTCGACCCTGGAATCGACACCTGTGGTCAGCGAGGACACTGGGGGTAGTGCTAGGTGAAATGCACGTACTCAACACCTATGCCACAAACAGAAGAGGGAGCAGTTCTTTGTCAACCTTAACGCGTGGAGGTTTTCTGCGGTCGCGAACCCTATCTTAGCTGGAGACTTCAACTGTGTCGAAGACCCGGTAACAGACAGATTGGGAGGTGACCGACCCGAGCGAACTGAAAGCGAAGCCCTGACACGACCGGTCCGCACTGCGGGCATGGAAGATGCCAGGGCACTCCTCGGTTCTGCACTAGAAGAGCTGGAGCTAGCACCACATGAGCATTTCATCTACTGGAAAGACCAAGTGGCAAGCCGGCTCGACCGGTTTTACCTATCATCGTCTCAAAGTTCATGGCTCCAATGGCTCGATGTCAAGCTTTCTCCACTTGAGTCCGATCATAACGAAGTCACACTGCACCTTCGGGACCCGACTAAGCGATTGACAGGCCCGAAATCGTCGCGAGTTGTCTACCCTATCAAGGGCGCCCATTCCGAGAGGCTCGTGCAAGAACTGCTTCGAGAACTAAGTGGGAATGCCCCCCTCCAAGGACATGGCGGTCTTAGCTGGGATGCATGGGTCAAACAGTGTCGGAATGCCATCAAACGAATAGCGAAGCGGGATAAGCGACGACGGCACGGCTCAATCAGCTGAAGCGTGACAACGCTACAACGCGGACACAACTGCTGAAGGCTCTGGTTGAAGACATCAGAGAGCGCAATCTAGTCCGGATCGGAAATCGACTTGAGCGCTCTTCAGCGGATGTAAGGTGGTTGTTTAAGAGGACGGCTGTTTGGGAACGCGACCAAACGGTTACCGATATTAACCCACCACCGGATCAGCACTTTAACGATGATCTGCCTATCCCAGAACGCTTCTCGCGGGTGTGGTCGTCTATAATGGGGAAACGTCATAGCTCGGTACATCCGGATGCAATGAGAGACGCTGTCGCTAGCTTTGCTCATGTTCCAGCGGACAGGCAGGTGAGTGACGCCGATAACAAGCGTTTCATGGCACCAATTACCGAGGAGGATTTGCTCGCAGCAGTGGCAGAGCTTAGACGCCACAAAGCGTCGGGTGAAGATGGTCTCAATAATGACTTCTACCTCGATCTCCCTGATGTGATGATCCCGCGGCTAGTCACCGTGTGTAATGAGCTGCTACAAGGACGTCGTCCACCGCAATCGTTTTTGAAAGCAATCATCGTGCCGCTACGCAAGAAAGGTGATTCGCCGAATGCTCTGGACTACCGACCGATCTCTCTACTGCAGACCAGTTATAAACTGTTTGCAAAAAATTTAGCAACGAGACTACAAAGTTTTCTGGGCAAATTAATCGGAGAGACGGAGCAAGGATTCGTTCACGGACGCCAAATGCAGCGATCCATCATCATGATGCTAACTCACCTGGAATCGGCCATCTGTGATACATCAAAGGACGAGAACAACAGCGCTGGAATCCTGCTGCTGGATTTTGCAAAGGCCTATGACACAATAGATAGAACCTATCTCTTGGAAGTGCTGCGATTATTGGATTCTCGGAGGAATTTATTAACCTGATCCAACGCCTACATGACGACACGACCGCGCAATTCCTTGTCAACGGGGAATTATCGGCACCGATGAGAGTAGTTTCGGGTATTCGCCAAGGATGTCCGTTTGCACCGTTATGGTTCATCCTGGCTGCAGAGTTATTGGGTTTAGCGCTGACTCAAGATGAGCACCTCAATGGCATACAAATACCGGGGTCGCCATCTTCGCCAAGCCACAAATTTTCGGCATTTGTAGACGATTCGACCATCTTTCTGGAGCAAAGTCGACAGTTACCTAGGGCGCTCAGTATCGTGAAGAAATTTGGAAGACTATCAGGACTTCATATTCAGCCGGCCAAGAGCAAGTATATCTTTCTCAACAAGTTAATTCAGCTCCAACAATGGCACAACATCCCAGTGCTCGATCCAGGGGATACCGTGCGTTATCTGGGGTACGAAGTAGGACTCGGCAATATGCAAAAGCAGAATTGGGCCAAGAGGATACGCAGTATTAAGCGAAGGCTGGTAACTGCGGAGAAGGTGACAACAACTGTGAAAGAACGGGTAGATCTCCTCAATGCAGTGGTGCTGCCGTCGATCCTGTTTACGGCGAAGTGTTTTCCCCCCTCGTCGTCCGTTCTAAAGCAACATGTTGGCAGCAAAAACAGTTCCTCTGGCACCGACAAGCAGTGGATGATCCCTGTCGCCACAAGATTTCTCCCGATCTCATCTTCACACCACGGGAGGCTGGGGAGCTGGGAGTGGTCGCACTACCCGTAGCGATTCAAGCCCAACGGGTAAAAGACGCCATGTTGTGGCTCATTGGCAGCAGCGATATCTACAAGGCAGCATGGCAATCCTGGATCGGATTTCACCGCACGGCGACGCTTGATCCTGCTATCACGCCCAGGAGGCGTTCTCAGACAGCGTTTCCGAGCCATTGGTCTGACCGTCGAGTCCAATTTCAAGCAGAATTAGGGGAACGGCTGGCCCCGTCCGAAGAGGAATTGGATGAACGCACCAGCTTGATACAACACAAACTCCCGGTACTGGCTGCGCAAGCAACCGAGCAACTACGCCGGCCCTCCTACCAGCCTGCTTCCAACGAACTGCTTGAAGTCCATGTGCAATTAGACGATATACCGCCGCTCCGTCCTCTTCGACCCGAAATGGCGGCATTTTGGGGCACATTTGCCTGGGCGGACCACCCCTGGATTCCCGACAGCAATGCACCAACACTAGCGCGCTAGAAGTATGACCGCATTGAAATTGTGACGATTGCAAGTTTGGAAATCACCCGAACGGGAACCGACACATATACTGTACGAGCACCAACGGCCTCGGAATCTGTCGTTGGGCACACTGTAGCCAAGCTTCTACGATGGCTGCGCGCTATCTTACTGAGCTCGCCACGGCTCAAACTTGGAGAGCGACTAGGGACTCCTCCTCCACTCCAACTTCGCCGTCCACCATCCCTGGGCAATCAATACGAGTGGAATCTTAAAGAGGCTGGTCTTATTGTGGGTACAGGACGAACGTACTCAGGGACAATCCTGCTACGACAGCAGCCTAATGGTATTCACTGGATTGTTGAAGCGAACGCGAACGCAGAGGCTGACGTGACTAAGATGATGAAGTCTCCAGTCGGACTTGTCTTCCTGGCCAACCCCATCATCCATGGCTTCCCCTTGCAAGTCCCCATAGCAACCAGAAACAGATGGGTCCTGTACAACCTAAAGAAGCAAACGAAGCAAATGTTTAACCGGATGGTTACCCCCAACATCGGTAAGGTGCTGGCGAAGTGGAGAGGGAGGCAGAGAGAAGACACGTGGGTCCGAGGGAATCAGAGTCAACCTCTTCCCGAAAGGGTGACGTATAGAATGGCAACGCAGCAACTGAACCTGCACTACGCTAATCGGCAAGCAGCACAGGGTTGCCCTAGACAGCTCATGCGAAGGCCCATCGTTCTCAATCACACATTTGGCGTGGTCGTGCTTACGAGCACAAGCGTTTTGGAAAAAGGTACTAGGACACTGGCTCGGTTGTGAGATCTCGACTGAGCTCCTTGCCAGTTACAAGGATTACCTGTCAGCAAGGCAAGTACCACCGGTAGGCGACAGACTAAAGCGAAGGCTGTCTGAAATGTATGGGCGATGGGATCAGGAGCATGACGCCGCGTTCCAGCGAATATGGTGGACAACGTGCAGCATCGGATACATGCTGCTATGGCAGATACGGAACCAAGTCGTGCACGAAGGGAAGCAATTGACAGCAACACAGCAAGTGGAAGGCATGTGGGCGACGTGTCTCCGTCCGCTTCGAGCGGTAGCCAGGAAGGAAAGCGCTCGGCCAGAAACACGAACTCAAGGCTTATACCTCAAGCTCAGTAATGACTGTCTAACCGTAATGGCAGCGGAAGCACCTCTAGCAGAGGAACGCACCCCACCCCCAGCACCATGGCTCCAACACAAAGAGATGGCGCTATCTAAACGTCTGAGATTATACCAGGAAGCTAATAACGCATAGTTAAATAGACTATCTTTCACTCTCTCTCATATTTGCCAGATTATCACATTCAGATGGGAGCGAGATTGGCTCTCACTCAAGAATCTCTAATTCATTCCTCGCCGGAAACATGCCCTCCAAAACACCCACGCTTCGCACAGGCCAACCTCACCCAAAAGGAGAAGCGGTAACTGGTCAAAAATCACATGCGCGAGCCAAAGTCTCGCAAAACGAGCTGAAAGAGTGGGGCCCTATTACTTTCCAACCCCCGCGCCGGCAACAATCTCGGATCTCAAGTGCTCCGCCGAGATCCTCAGTGCCGTGGTGAGCGATGACCACAAACCAATCACACCGTCACCTGTTACCCTGGTCTCGACGAGGCATTGAAGCTCCGGGTGTTCGCACATCAGGCCAACCGGGTTCCCATTTCCATTCAAATTCAAGCCTGTACGTAGGCTCTTTGTCAAAATTGATAATGAGGGGTTATCACCCCAGCCGCAGACTGAGTCCGGGACCCGGTCTCTTGTCGATTAGTATCCAGTGGAGGACCGCAGGCAAATAACACTCGGCACTCATTTTTAGCCAATAGCAGACCGAAAGTGTAAGCAGAGCTCATATAGTCATTGCCGCAGAGCCCTCCGTCGACCTCCCTTCCCACCCAAGCAACAACATGCGCTGCCACAGAGGCTTTTGGGTGTTTACAGCTGATAAAGGCGTCGACATCTCGAAGAGCGCTGTACACTGTGCGCAAGAACAAGCATCTCAAGTGGAGCCTGGAGCCAACAAGGCAGCAGAAAACTGGCTCAGAACGCGCGCTGGTAGGACTCTAAAGAAACGCTGGGAGATGGAGACAGCGGCGTATCGGCTGGACCTGCTCCAAAACCCAGATGCTACCTTTCCACTCGACGCCAATCCGTCGGGCGTTGCAGATGGACGGCGGGATCGCCATCGCTACCCTCAAATGGTGAGAGCAGACGTCTCTACGCCGGAGATTCTGCAGGAAGCTGCGGTGGCAGCTCCAGCTACGACACGTGCACTTACCGAGCGTCAGACTCTAGAACAAATGGGTGTATTTGAGAAATACAGGGACGATGTGATGCGGGCAGCGTTTGATGCCGAGCTGACGGCACTTGCACATTCAACGCGAGCGAAAGACGTTAATCGAGTTGTGGCGCGTTTGGCGGCAGTGGT
>JAIKVD010000113.1:0-31465 GCA_024679075.1 Phytophthora uliginosa | reverse complement strand
CCACGAAGGACGAGGAGGAGGAGGCGGAGGACGCGCCGTCGTCGGCGAAGCGCGCACCGCACTCGGAGCAGAACTTGCCGCCTGTGCCCTTGGCGCCACACTCGGCGCAGAACTTGGCCATGCTCAGAGTGACGTTAGGTATGTGTGACTGGGGGCGCTTTCAGTAGTGATGGCCGCTTGGTTGATTTTCCCGGCAAATGGGCAAATGGGTAAATGGGCAAGGGAAGGCGAGATGGCGTAATCCGAGCCGGGGTGTCGCACAGAGGGATGACGATTTAAGGGGAGATATCGATTTGAGGAAGTATTGAACGGGTGGCAAAACCGCGGGGTTAGAGAAGCTTTAGGAGGTCATTTTTGGGCAATGTCCCTTCGGCCATGTTCCACCCTTGGCGGGAAGGACCCAAATTGATTTGACTGGCATCCACATCGTGGGGCTGCGCTGCTCAAGCCCGTGCTCATTACGGTGCGCGGGGCTTGCAGCAGCAGCGTCAAGAACGAGGTATCGGGCCACTACTGGTGGACACTTTGACGTTCTGGAATGGTTGCTGCGCCATCACCCAGAGCATTGCCGACTGAACGGTGCCGATCTCGAAGCCGCGCATAATGGACGTCTGAAACTTCTCCGTTTGTTTTACGAAAGCGAAGTGGAGTGTTGTCCCGACCGAGTTTGCACTTGCGCGGTTGTTGGAGGGCATTCTTAATTAAGATTGTAAAATTATTGTTTGGGCATCAGGTGGAATCCTGAGCAGACTTTTTGATCCAGCTGCGAGGAACGGGTACACCTCGATAACGTTACCTTCAAATGGCTTCACGAAAACACCTCTGAGTTTTGCGATGGACGGTGCAGCAATGAATAAACATTTCGAGGTGGTGCGATGGCTGGCAGCCTCAGTGTTTGTGCAGCCATTGGCTGCACAAACACTGTTCTGCTGGCTGCACGAACATCGCTATGGACACCACGGCAGCAAAGGTAGCCACATTCGGGCTGCTGGTCGATTTCAGATTGAGCACAATTTTGTAGATGTAGCCATCTACTGATTAAATTGTGCGGTCTCCAGGTTTGACGTGAGCTTCTTGATAGAAGGCTCATTCTTCGCCGCTTCCAGTATCGGATCCAGTTTTCTTTGTAGCTCTTTGATAGCGTCTCGATCAGTGTTGTCTCCGCGCGAGAATACTCCTTGTTGAATGTCTTCATGTACTGGACGTACGAACGGCAGTTCGTTGTCCAGCTCTAGCTTGTTGAAAACGTTCACCGGGTGTACGGGGTCATTCAACCAGCCCGCAATAATGCGTCCTGCAATTTCTTGGCACTATTGGCATCATCCGCTTTTGCCAGCATCTTCAGAAAGCCCGTTTCGCCGCCGTCCGAACACATCGGCTATAGCCTCTAACTTTGTGGTGTGCATTTTCTTAAATTCCCTGAGGTAGACCAGCCACGCAGCAAGAACCGGCCTATCAAACAGGCCACCCGCTTCTTGTCGAGTTTCAACACTCTGAACATGATGTCCGTCGAGAACTGTCCATGAAGCTTGGCAGCCTCGAGCTTGGTGGCAATAAGAAATTCGCCGTATCTGCTCCGTCCGCCAGCCATGGACTCGTCTGCGTTGGATTTGTCGAGCCTCGTCAAACGCTAGGGGCCTTAGGGGCCTGCTGTGATCGATTGACAAGATGCGCAATTGATTCGTCGGCGAAGATAGCGAGGGTTTTTTTGTGGTCGGAGCATCAACAGATTTACTTCATCGAATAAATTCGACAAGATGCGAATGGATGAATGCAAATTTTGCAACAAACACTAGTACTTCTATGCGATATCGGGTACGTGTTGCTTGTAGAACTTGACGTACGAGTCGTAAAGACCCCTGGCCACAGAGTTTTCTGCCGTCCCTTCGACACGAAGCCACGAGTAGACCTTGCTGGGGACAGTCTCACTCGCCATCCAGCGAATTACCAGATCATCCAATAGGTCAGAAGCGAGGGCCTTCGTACTTGGTATTTTCTCCGCGTCAAGCAACATATTTGACAGAGTTGCGTCGCTAAAGTGTTTCCTCAAAATCGACAGCTCGTTCACTCGCTCGCGGGGGTTCTTCTCTCTGAAATACGCAATGTACTTCTGCCAGGTAGGAAGAAGTGGGCTATCGAAAAGCTTATCCCCTGCCTTGTTAAGCTTCAGCAGAGTGAAGACAGCGCCTGGGGCATCACCCTTCCTGTTCCAATTCAGCAACAGCTCGGTATCCAGTCGTTTAGCGATGCTTTCAGAACTTGGGCTTTTGCTTGCGTCCACAACCATTTTCGTCACAATGTCACTAGAGAAATGCTCCAGCATCGTGGAGATCGCAAGGCCTTGGTGCCTGGGGTACCTCTCGTTGAAATCATCCGTGTACTTCACCCAAGAGATAAAGAGCGGGTTTTCCAGAAGAGTGTTTTTCTGCTTGGCGCTGTTCAGTTTCAACAGCTTGAAGACGTCTTCAGGCGATTTCCCAGTAGTCAGCCACCGCTGCGTCTGCTCCGCTTGCACCCGCACTGCGATGGCCTCCGTACTCGGGATGCTTCTCGCTTTGATCAGCATATTCACGAGCGTTTTTTCATCAAAGCGAATCATCAACTCGTAGAACATCGACGTCTTCTTGCGAGGATACTTCTTGTTGTATGTGTCGACGTACTTCATCCACGAATTAACCTGAGGCATGTCGAAGAGCTTGTAGCCCGCCTTGTTGAGTCTCAGCAGTTTGAAAACATCTTCGGGGGTTTCTCGATTCTCCAGCCAGCGATACATCTGCTCGGTCTGCAGCCGCTTCGCGAAAGCTGCCGTGTCCGAAGCCTGCTTCGTGAAAGCTGCCGTGCCCGAGACCTGCTTCGCCGATTCAATGATCCTGGCCAAGCCATCGTCACCATAATGGGCCGCCAACGTCGAGACCAAGCTCGTTTGCTGCTTGGGGTTGAGCTTGTTGGAGAGCTTCATGTAGCTGATCCATTGTTCCAACTTCGGGTTGCTGAGGAGCCCATCCGCTGACTTGTGAAGCGCAAGTTGCTTGAAAACGTTGTCCGCAGACTCGCCCTTTGCGAGCGCGGCCTTGAGCTGGTCATCGATGGTGGTACTCGACTTCAACGTGGTGGAGAGCGTCTCCAAGCCCGAGACGGGAACAGCCCGCTCTTCCCCGTCTGCCGCGGTCTCGTGAGTTCTCAACAGCCTCGTGGTGACTGTGTGGGTGAGGGTTCTAACCCGAACCTTGTCGTTGGGCGTGTCTATCTGGGTCTTGGTAGATTCGACACTAGCGACTACTACAGTACACAGTAGGAAGGCGGCAGCTACAAACACGAGTTGGTGAAAACGCATGAGTGAATTTCCGGGACTCTGGAGCGTCAAGTGGTTGTCCCCAGTGTGAAGTGCAAATCGCGAAGTGACGCCGAAGCCAAGAGATGTGAAGCAAATCTGAAGGCCTCTCCTAAACCCCATGTTTTGCGTGCGACTGGGGAGAGAGTCTCTCTGGTACACGTGGATAGTACATGTACTTTATTGCCAAAGCATGTGGCTCTTTGATCCACTTGATCCTGGCAGGTTTCAAGACTTCGTGCGCGGACAGCATCACGTGCGATGAGACTTCAGAATTTCTATCAAAATATCAGATTTTGAGTGGATGAGGTACTATACTGTAGTCTACAGTTTTTTCTTTAAAAAATAAAAATCGATAATGATACTTTTGTTCAAAAGGGGCTTGGTATCTCCAGACTGGGTGTTGCAGTAGCCTTGCTAGTGTAACCGATTCGCCTTTTTATATAGCAATATATACACGTCCGGATACAGACAACGACGATAAAAGCCGCACCACTTGCTAAATTATTACAGTGGTATGGACAGGGACCACGTCCAACGCACAGTTCTGATTGGCTGTATTTCTCCAAAAGTATTCTGTTTGGTTAGACTCAGTACATAAAAAGTATAAATGTGCATAAGCGAAACACAACGCGGATGTTTTAGTTACGGGGCTTTTTCCGTCGTTGTCTGTAAGTGGACACGTTTAGTAACCCTGACTAAGAGCAACGCCAACGGTGGTTCTATACTCGCTTCTAAAGCCATATTTGGCACGGAAAATAGGATCGTGTTAGCCAACGGCATTCCAAAAGTGTCCGCTACATTTGGGATCGTTATTGATTCCTGAATTCCTGGAGTGAAAATAGGCGCCGCAATCTGGAGATGCCACACTTCGGAAGGAAAATATTTGTACCGCATCGCCGAAGTCATAATTCGTGCTTTTGTCATAAGTCCTTCGGCGAATGCTCCAATCAACGCAGCATATTTTTCCTGTCGCAGGAATCGATATCATAGCGCACAGTGTAATTTACTTAAAAACCGATATCATAAGTCGCTTTCACGGACAGCCAACAATATAACTTACGGTCGAATCGATGTCATAATTCACACGCATACCAACCATTGCCTTCTGCCTTGACATTTTTGAATTCCCAGAGAAGATGGCAAACGCAGGAAGGAAACGTACAACAGGCAAGAGAGCGCGACCCAAGCTCTACAAGCGTACTGCTGTTTCCTACCAGCATAAGCTCGAGGTGTTGGTCTTTTTAGACACAGCAACGATGGAAGAGATTGTCTCGCACTTCCACCCCGAGATGAACCACGCATACCAACCATTGCCTTCTGCCTTGACATTTTTGAATTCCATGGAAGACCGTCCGTGCTACTATTGAGGCCAAGTGCTCAAGCGGCTCCCGGCTGCACTGCCGCGACCGCAGCCGTGGCATGGGGGCCACTCTCCCCGCGGCAGCTGAAGAGCAGCTGGTGGAATGGATAAACTCGTTGCGAGCAGACGGTGTGCCCGTGACGGCGCTCATGCTCAAGCTGCAGGCTTTAGAAGTATACCGCGGGTATCAGCTCCCCCACGGCGCATTTTCAGCTACTTGGAGCTGGCGCAGACACTTTCTGCGCCGCCACAAGCTTACCATCCGTCGCCGTACCCGTGCTGACCAGACGACACCTGCCGATGCTGCAGCCAAGGCTGCGGAATTCAGCGCTATCGTGCGAGACAAGATGAAGGAGCTCAAGATATCTACGGTGTACAATGCTGACCAAACGGGTAAGCTTCAAGAGTCTTTTGTTTATGGTGGTTCACTTTCTAACGGTACATGTTTAGGTGTCAACTAGGAGTACATTCCTACTCAAACTGTCTCGCCGCTGGGCGCCAAGACAGTGTGGGTTCGCTGTGCCGGCAAGACCAAGGAGCGCGTAACGGTCATGCTGCTCGGTGACAGCGACGGCAACAAGCTCGACCCCTTCCTCATCTTCAAGACGAAGCCCTCTAAGATTGCCGACACCGCGAGAGAGAACACGGCGACGCGTCATGGATTTGGCCGGCAGCTTTGGGCAGAGCTTGCGCCTCTTCAACGTGAAGTGCAGATCAGTACTTCAAACCGATGGTACCCATATGAAAAATGACACCTAGAATGGAATTTGTCTCACAATGATTGGATTAGATGGGAGATAAAAAAGTTGTACCGCTCGTTGTAGCATTCGTGCCTTCCGAGACGAATGATAGTTTTAGCTGGTTTTTCGCTAACTGAATTGCTGCTGATTTCACTGGACAAAACACCTCTTTTCTCAGATCGTGGGAAACAACGAGGAGCTCAAAAACACCTGGCTTCTCTTGGTTACAAATAAAACCATAAGTTTTGCACTTGGCATATTGTACTAAACGTTAAAGAGCACTTCCGTTCTGTGGACTCGGCAATAGACCAAATTGAGCCTTTGGTTTATTGATTGCAAAAGTGTGATACAGTGGCGGAGTATGATGCTACTCTGAAGCTAATTAATACTACATTTGCAACTCCGCGAGTAATTTGCAAACCTGATGAAACACCCTACTAGCTGGGCTCGCCTTGGAAATTACAACAGCAATGAAGCCGAACGCAACTACATTGACACATTTGGGTCCAGTACAGATCAGTACGGCGATCCTACAACCCTATTCGGAGTCCGCACAACTAGTACCATAGAAGGCAACAACAATGGTTTGTTATGGAGTGACATTCGGGACAACGAAGTACTAATGGGTACGATGCTATTTTGTCAAAGGGCAGCAGTGACAATAACAGCAAAGCACGGATCGCTAAAGCTTTGGACTGATTACAAATGCAATGTGACACCGACTGCATAGCAAATTATTTTTGACAAGGAGCTCTACAAATCTTCCTCGTGCTCTGTTAGGCCGACTGATTCTTCCGAACTCGACTTTTACGTGGATGACACTCTCGAAATCACCAATGGAAATTCCGATGGTGTACTCCCTCAAAATCAAACGCACTCATGTTATCACACTGCGCCAACGTTCATGTGAGCGATGTAACAAACGCGAACATCTCCAACTTCCCTGTATGCACCTTCTCGCTGCACTGAGAAAAACGAAGAACGCATCTCACGTATTTGCTTTAGCCTCAATTAATAATGCCTACACTGTGCAAGCGTTTGAAGAAGCTTTCAAGGACATCAACATTAAGATTCCATTGCTAAGTGAGATCATGCCTGCTACCTCCACCGATATACAAGCAAGTAGGCAACAGTAAACGTTCTGCTGCAACTCCAGACAAAGCTAAACGACAAAATCGTGCTCCGAACCGTGGGGAACAACCAAGAAGCGCATACTCTACGCGGATCTCCAACCCACCTGACGACCCACCTGACCACCGTTGTTCTTCAGCCGCTACTACGGAAAGGGACATCTTCAAACGCGCAACAAGTGGAGATTGTAGGTCTGCTATCTACCGCAAGAAGGTGCTACCGCTGCAGCACGTGCGGAGTTGCTGACGGGCACAACGCAAGCACATGCCCCAATGGCACACTCGCCAACGATGAGCCTCAAGCCGGAAGTGAGGTCATTCCTGGCGCGTCGTTGTTGGTAGCTGCCCATTCGTAGAACTTAGTCGACAACATTGGGCGACAAGCCATTCGTCCACAGCTTGCAGAAGCTAAACAAGTACAATCAAGAAACAGTTAAAACAACAAACAATACATATTCAAACTCAGTGGACTGGCCAGGACATATCACTAACCTTTATTTTCCTTCATCCTCGCACGCAGGACTTCTCCTCCTGGTCTTCGCCGGTAGGAGCGCCGGCTCCTCCATCTGGCCTTCACCTTGTTGACCTCCGCCCTCTCGAGTTCCTCCTCCTTGTCAGGATGGTCGATCGGTGGCTCCTTCTTGTCGGCCCCTGCGGCGACCTCCTCCTCGTCGTCGCTAGGTGGGTCATCGGCCAGCAAAAGCGATGGCATCTCCTTGTCGGCCATCTCATCGTTACCGATCTGGTCCACGGCCGGCATGAGCAGCGGCTCCTCTGTGTCGGTCCTCTTCTCCTTGTCGTGCTTGCCCTCCGCCAACATAAGCGGCGGCTCCTCCTTGTCTGGCTGCTCCTCCTTGACGGGCGCGTCCACGGTCAGCATGAGCGGCGGTGACTCATCCGTGATGTCGTTCTCCTCCTTGGCGGGCGCGTCCACGGTCAGCATGAGCGGCGCCTCCTTGTCGATCTCCTCCTATTCGGCTTCAGCCTTGTGGGCGACGTCGCCCGCCGTGGCTGGTGGCTGCGGCGTCTCGGCTGGCATGAGCGGCAGCTCGTCCTTGCTGGCGTCTGCCTTCTCACTGATGCTGCGGCGTCTGGTGCTGTGGCGTCTGGCTTGTGGGCTTGTGGACGTGTGGCCCTGAGCCGTGACTCAGCTTGGAGTTTTGACCAATCGTTGTTGACCAATAGTTGTTGTAGCGGGTCCTGCAAAACCTGCAGCTATTGTAACGGGCTTTGATAAATATTCCTGAGACAGTTACACTGGCTTTCCTACCAAGACTATATTATACAAAATCGCAATTTCCAAAACCCAATAATAGTACAGTATTTTGCCTCAATAGCACAGTCATACTCCGTATACAATCTCTCAACTAAATGTTGTGACAGAGGTTTTATAAGTGGTACGTGCAAAGTCTAGAGTTTATATATAGTCTGCGAGATTATTACTTGTGATGACTGCGCTATTGAGGCAAATCACTGTACTACCTCCAAAAATGATATTACACCTTTGCCATCTCAAACCGACCAAAGTACAACGCAAATTGGACAGCACTGTAAATTTCTATTTGTATTTCTAGAAATAGAAACTGACAACTTTGATTTTGCCTCAAAGTGGATGCTGTACTCCACATAATGGTCAAGTGCCGTACTCCATCGGCTCACCGCGCTTGGCCGCGGCCACTGCTTGAGCGCAGGGAAGCGCCATCTTGTTCACAAGCCGACGATCCATGCAATCCATGCAACTCGCAGCGGCTTGTTCCTGCGCAGCTCCTGCATCTGTCCGCAAGGCGCGTTGAGCATGTCGTCGTGGCTTAGTGCCAAATAGCGCTTGATCGTTGCTTTGAAGACGCTGAAGCAACCTGCAAGACATTTAGGAAATCGTCGTTAGTGTGATATAATGCAATGGCAATACCGGCGCGCAACTCACCTTCGATCGGGTTGCACATCGGAGAATACGGCGCTAGGCGGAGAAGCACAAGGCCATCACGCTCACGCACCATAGTCTATGTCTGGCTGTGGGTCGGGGCATTGTCGAGCACAATTACCACCGGCTTGCCAGCAAAGTGCTACGTATAGGTCGGGTGTGCCTTCGCAGCATCGTAAACCTTGTCGACGAACGCATCGTTCTATTCCATCTTGATGCTCCCGCGTTGGGTCTCGTAGTTCAGCAGGTCTACCTCAGTGGAGACCGCGCATTGAATCAGCAGGTTCTTAACCTTGCTGGGCGACAGCTTCACAATGGCGCGCTTGCCTTTCAGTGCACGACCCTGTGTGCGCTTGCAGTACAGGTTGTAGTTTGTTTCATCATACTTAAGCAGACCTTAAGCAAACTGCTTTCGCTTCTCAATGTTGACTTCATTGTTGCAGGTTGCAGGCTCAACGCGCACGTATACCCACATTACAGTGTTAGAATGCAGTACGATTTCAACCATTTACTGTACAACAGAAGCAAGAACAATAACATAGCGCGGCGGCTCCCGGTCTGCTAATATCAAGTGCACCCCAGAAATCGGGGAGGCGTTGGTCGGCTACGTGGAGGAGAGCTGCCTGCTGACGCTGTAGCAGCTGAAGACGATGGTGTGGGTGGACTTTGGTATCCAGCTGAGCACATCTTTGATCAGTCAAAAGCTTGTTGGTAAGCTCGAGCTCCCGTTCTCTACGATGCAGCGAGCGGTAGTCCGGGGGATGCGGTTGTTTGGCAACAACCTCCCAGTCTTCTCCTTGGTGCTGGGCGTCTAGGACGCGCGTGCGAGCTGCGAGGCTATTCTTGGGCTCCTTAGGCATTAGCTAGACGAGGTGAGTTGCAAAGTGACAGAGACCTGAGCGCTGGAGTACGCACGTGCGAAGTTTTCTCCTCCAGTCGTTCTCGGTTGCAGGTGTGATGTCTCCTCCTCCGGTCGTAGTCCGTTTGGACTGCAGAAATTTCACTTTGAGCTGAAACTTAAAATTGATAATTGAAAATTGAATTTTCAGTGTTACATTTAACCGAATTGAATTGCAGTATGGCCACGTTGATGCGGCAAAGGTGTAGAGAACTTTAGATGTTGGAACATCTCTTGGATTTGGAACAAGGAAAATTTGGATAAAGCTTGGATAGATGACGGATAAATTACCAGCGGATGTTCCAATACTTAGGTCCATTGGAATAACGAAGGGTCGCGTTGTTTCATTGGAATATATTTTTGGACCAGCGGGAATTCATACGTTTTCTGTCAGATTTTGTCTGACTTCGTCCAGAGTCTAAAGTTCTCTGTTGAGAGAAGTACATTAATTATGTACTTCTCTTAGTACGTACGTATTGACATTCTCGTATAAATTTGCCGACTCGGGTCGGTTTCTAGAATCGCCCCATACAATTCCCGAGTCAGTTTTGGAGCTCATCTCTTGAACTTCAGTAGCCGGATGCGATATGCTTTCGCTTTCACCGAGCCGCTTGATGAAACCGCATTTCCGGAAGCCGGTGGATATGGTAGATGCTGCCACATCAGACCAAGTTGCGTAGATCCAGTTGCACTAAAGTGCACGATCAGGAGCTTTCAGCTTGAATGGGGTCCCCGGTCACCGTGCTCGTAGCTGCTCTCTTAGATTCCGAACCCACTTATTTCTTAGACGCACTTTTAATGGGACATTCCAGGTTGCATCAGCAGGTTGAGATACGGAAGTGGCGTTCGGCGGGATCTCCATCAAGGTCACATTGATTTCCTTGGCGTACTCGACAACTTCTTTGGTCCAATGACCAGAAAAGGCATCGAGCAGCAGCAGAATCGGCTCCGCCATGTCGGAGCGGTTCCCGAACTGAAACTGCAAAAAGTGCATTATCAAGTGACGATACCATCAGCCTAGTATTTGCAAGCACACTAGTCAGCAATATAATTTAGAATTATCAGCAGTGAATATGCGTACCTTTCGCGTTGGAGTAAATATGCATGCCGGTTTCGTTCTGTACGCGACGGATTTGCTTGATCCACATTGAAATGCTGAAGCCATGGCGGTCGCGCTGATTTTCACCTTTCATCTCATCGATCGTTGACGGTCTCATTTTAAAAACGACAAAAGGAGGATACTTCGTTCCGTTTGAGTCCCCAAGTAGCATTAGTGTTGCTCGGTCTTTTGATTTCCCTCCGCACATTACCCAAACATTTTCTTTCCTTTCCTTTTTAGTGTGTGCTTCGGTAAGTATTAAAAAAATACAGCTACCACAGTACAAAAAATATTAGTATCATTAAAAAACAACCTCAATAATAAAATTCAAACCTGTTTGATCCGCGTTGTAGATACGGGTCGCCCCGATTTCGGCAGCCTTTTGCTTTACCTCCTCAGCAAAAGGTTTCGCTATTTCAGCCAAGTTGGAAGGCTGAATTTGTCCCTGTCGTGCTTTACAGCGTAGCGAAAGCCTGTGGCGGGCCTTAAAGAGGTGTTGCCAGCTCCAGGATGCCTTGAACGGTGCAATACCAGCTGCTTTAGCTACATCCAGTGCCTGCAGGCTCAGCATGGTTGACGTAACTGGAACACCTTCGGCGCGGAGGTCGCTTATCCAGCGAGCCAAACCTTTTTCTTCTTCTAAGGCAATACGGTAGCAATTCCTTTCTTACGTGATTTCTTTTTGTCGGCACCACCACGCTCGTTGCACAGCTCCTCAATCCCTTTTCGCATGCGCTTCCAACCGAGAACCAAGGTTCTATGGCTGTTGTACTTTGATGTGGGGAGGCCTGGATAGAACGTTTTGATTGTTAGATCGATATTATCGTAGGCATCAAAATGTTCCAGGACTTCGTGGGACGCGGAGAACGATGACACCGTGTGGGTTTGCACCTTCCGGTCGAGACCTCCCGGCAGGCGAGGCATTCCTTTTGGCCGTCGTCTGGCCATCCGTTCGTGAAATGAGCTGTAGGAGAGACAGTTTTGCTGCTGTATGTGATAACTAAGGTTGCACGGGTGCTCTTCCCGTTTGTCCTCCTATTGGCTAATTAAGGGTGTATGCCATAACAAGGAGTACGTCACAACAAAGGGAATTCGGTATACCGTTTGCCATCCACAGAATCATTCCCCCTTTTCAGCGCGTGGCCTGCCAAGCGAGAACCATGTAGCTGCGTTCGCGCGTAGCGTCGAACGCCGCCTGGAAGAGGAAGACATAGAAGACATCGACGAGATTGATGACGGCAGTGGGTAGCCTGATGGCTCCGTCGAAGACACGTGGCAGCCCCCCCCTCCCCCAGTGGCGCAGGGACGACGGAAGAAGCGCTCTCGAGTGGTTCTGAGTCAGCAGGCACGACGAGCAGCATGAGTGAGGGCGGCGCCGACACCATTGTTGCGTCTCCTCCCCCACAGAACACAGAGTTCTCATCTTGAGAGGCTGTCGAAGACTATCGAGCCAGCTATCAAGCCCAAACGTTTCAGGTGCGCGTCGGCTCGATATACTCGTGTTTACTTGCTCTATAAACTGGCATGCTACGCATATCTTCTTCTTGTACGCGAAGGCGTTCATGTGCACGCATCACGGGAACTACCAGTCCTAGGCGAGTAGCACGCGACCTCGCCAGGCGTCTCCAAGACAAGACTGCAAGTCCCATGTACAGTCGTGTTGATTCGGGTCGATTTGGGCCGATTCGGGCATTATTGACTCCATTCGGGCAATTCGTGTCATTCATTCGGACCGATAATATCCGACTAGCTTATTGGCTTATAAACACACTCTGTGATTACTTACTCTCTATCTGTAGATCAACGCTTGTGTACAGGTGGTGGACAAGTCTTCCAATAGACCTTAAGTTCACATTTCGACTATTAGGCGATAGTCTAGGCAAATCACAGGAAGATGTCGCACGCTACGAAACAGGGCACCTTACCAGCAAGTGATTCTAGAATGATCAAGTACTCGATGTTTAACCAAAGATTCTCGAATCGCTGAGCACCGAGTGGCGTAGGTAGGACTCGATAATTAGCGAGGATCGACCATTCTATCAAACGAGTGCCCCATTTTTTAATTCATCACGCACTAAACCAAGAACCATGGCACCCCCCCCCCCCAAAGAAGGCGAAGCCAGGCGCTGAACCACCAGCTGTCACCGGCAGAAGTCGCCCAAGTCTCCACTTTAGCTCAACTTGATAATGACCGCCAAGCACGTCAAGGAAGAGTGGGACTTCTGATTCGGCGCCGAAGTGCACCAGCGGCAGAAGCCCGGCGGACGCCTTGGAGTGGGCGACCCTTCCCAGAGAAAAAAGATTTTAAACTTGGAAACTGTATAGCTGTAGTGGACGTGCTAACAAGTTGGAGAATATGCAAGACCGTGCTGCGACAACTAGGGTGCCTACGACAACGGATGGCCGAGGAAAGAGAATGTGAACCCACACGAACCAGGACGAACAGCACAAGGAGGCCTCAGCGGGGGAGATCGATGGCGAAGCAGAACATTTGTGGTTGCAGACCGAACCCTCGTCGGAGCAGTGGGCACGACTGGAGCAGGGACTCCAGAGCTCGAATATGCAAGTCACGTTCGTGATGAACGAGCAGGCAGTGGATGTGAAAGGATGCTGGTGGTCCATTTGACATTTCGCAGCCACAATCATCGCAAGATGTGCCGATAGCAAGGTGAGATTTGAGAGAGATCGGCTGCATCGGAAAAAAGGAGGAGGCATGCTAGTCGGTAGACCGATCACCATGAACCGTGATTTATGGCTGCTGTTAACACGCGGCTACTTGTCGTTCGACGTGGGTGCTCTGAGTGGAGAGGTCAGAATCTTCGTACGACCGGACTACACAGGAAAGGCGAGCACAAACTTGTCGCTCAACGAAGTAGCGTATCGCAACTCAAACGAAGTCGGTCCCAAACAGCTAGTGGAGATGATTCAGCAGTGGGGAGGGACTGATGTGATAGTGGTGTCGCACACTCGCTATCAAGGCATTGAGCAACTTTGGCCCCCAATATGGTGTATGCAGCATGCAGCTAACACCAACGAGATCACGTACTCGTTTCGACTCTTCTTTCCGTGCTCTGACGACGTGAACGTGTATACCAACTATCTCAAGACTACCAACCCGCGTGTGTGTCGCTTCGGAAATCCCACGGACACTGTAGAGCTGAGGATGTTGTCCAATGTGGAGTGGGACGGTCAACGTTGTCGCTGTTACAGGCCCTCAAACGAAGACGAATCGGACAGCGGCAACTGCAAAGTGATGGTGTTCGGACTTCGAAACGAGGGCTCCCAAGAACAGCTGCGCGAAGTCCTTGAGCGATACGGACTAAGTACAACCAGCATCTCGATACAATTGGAGAACGGCACGTATGCGGAAGTAGAAATTGCGGACGCTTCGACGGCTGAGGCTGCAGTCACCAGATTCGGCCGGGAGGGGTCAGACCGACTTAAAGTGGGCCACATCCCTCTTTATCTCAAAAAGAAAGTGCCCAGCTCGTCGCGAGGATGTTTTAAATGTGGAGAACTAAACCATTTTATCAGAGAGTGTCCAAATCTCGTCAAGTCCACATCGACTAACCGCGGCCAACCGCTCACCCGATATCGTGAACAGGGACAGCAACCAGGGCCACAATCGATGGACCTAACAGAGGCTAGCACCGGAACCCTAGTGACGATGGAAACCATGGTAAGCAAGATGTTGGACGCGAAGTTGTCGGGTATTCGTGCATCGATTGACGACCTGGCCCGACAAACGCAAGTTGCCGAGAGTGATCGCCGTGCTCTTGAGCAGAAAATAAGTGCCCAGGAGGAGAAGTGGGAGAACAAGATGTTTCTGGTAATTCGGGCGGCAATAAAGGAGTTCAATGATGACCAAACCGCTCGAGATAGGACGTCACAAGGATACCGCGCACATGATGAGGACGAGCAGATGGACGAAAGACAGTCCAACGACGCCAACCAGCATTTTCAATAAGGAGTTCAAGACTGCCAAGCTTGACCTCCGTTGGTAGTAGAAATGGCAAATGGCTACACAAGCTCCTGATCATGGTAATGCTGGTCCTAACTTTCGCCCAGGCAACAGAAGCTGCATCTGAGTCTTACGGACAAAGTGTAGCGCTGTCATTTTCAGCTCCGGGGCAAGATGCGAATCAAGGCAGCAGCAACGCTCCACTGGTGCAGGCGTACCATAACGGATCTTCAAGTGGGTCGGATTGCTCAGTGTGGGAGGACCGAGAGTGTGCTCAGGAAGAAGGACAACATCATCGGCGGGGTGGTAGACGCCACAGACCGTGGAAACCAGTACGGTGTGTACTCCCAGCGACAGGGTCACCTACGAGGAGTACAGTGCTCCAATCCATTCTACAGCGTGAACATTACGCTGGTGATTTTATCGGGGATGACGGAGCTTACGCCGATACCGCCGGGCAGGCCATTCGAATGTGCACGCCGAATCTAAACAAAAACCTTCAATCGAAACTGTGCGACGAACTATCGGTATTGATAGTCGCCAATCATATCGATCTGGTAGTGGTCAGCGACGCAGGGCTCCGCCAAAGGCGTATGGAACAAGTGTGGATTAATGACAACGAGTATTCGCGAGTACCGGGACTACTACTCATTGGATCTGAGCGTATCGCCACGATTGTTCAAAGGGACCGATGGGAAAATCGCATCACCAAGAACAGCATACGCTATTCCGACTCGCGACGGTCGATGTGTCTTCAGATTCGAACGGGAAAGGGTAGAACACTGTGGGTACTAGGAACATACGTCCCCCACTCACCCAAACTACACCAGGACGACGTCATTTAGGTATGGGAATGGCTACAACAGATAATCGCGGATGGCCGGGCGCAAGGAGGGCTGATAGTTATGGCAGGCGACTTCAATACATACACTGACGAAACCCTGGATAGGCAAAGCACTGGAGAACGGTCCTCAGCGGCGCGGCTAATGAGTACACGGTTCCGTGAGTGGCTTGAAGCGTTCGGAATGAGTTCTACTTTTCGACGGAGGCATTCTTCTGTGGTGCGGTTCACCTACGAGCGAAACCAAACCCGTACCGCACTCGACGATATATGTATCTCTAACGAACATGCCGCCACAGTGAATGCAAGTGGGGTCTGGTTAAGGAGTATCATGTCCAGCGACCATGTCGGGACACCTTTTAGTGTGAGCGAGGTAATAATATTGCGAGAACACTGGCAAATGTGCAAGAGATCCGCGTTGTAAATACTCGTTTGAAGACAAAGCTTGATATGGTGGAATTTCGTGAGCACACGAACATTCTGCTTCAGGAGAAGTATTTGGAGTTGATTCCGGACATCGATGAGGAGACAGTAGATCCGACTGCCATATTACAATGGCTCGAAGACGCTATTCAAAATTTGAACGAGTGCCTATACACTAGCGGGAAAATACTGTGGGGCGAGTCAAGTCAAACACGGCGTCAATTAGCACGGTCAGTCTGTGTGCGACGTAGCAATCGGTGTACCGCACAGATTAGGCAGTTGTGTGTGCTGGCGGAGGAAAGCGACGTAGAAATTGAGGAGTTAAGACAAGGCTTTGAGGCAATACAGTGGCCTCGATGGGTCGAGCAACCAAGTCGCCTCCCGGCAGGTTGTGCGCACGAAGCCTCCACGAAGAAACTGTGTGACAGTATTCAAAGTGTGATGCAGTTTCCGACCCCCATCGCAGCCGATCAGTTCATCGACGCTATTGCGGATGTGAGCAAACACTGGATGAAGGTCATGAAGGTCCGACGAAACTGGAGAAAGACCCGTCGCAGGGTGCTGGCTCGAGAGCGTCGCCTGCAGCATTTCACCAGCGGTAACATTCGTAAGTTCTTACAGAGTGCACTGGGTCCAGTAGCGCCCCCGGTGACAATACGTAGCGCAATCGTACACGGCGAGCGAGACTCGTACTACACAGAGGTAAAACTTGAAGTTCAACAGGAGCTAAAGACCCTGCTAGACACCTGGATACCACCTGCCGAACGTACTGACCGTCCGCGATATCTCGATTTACTACGGCCAGAAGATGCTGATGATCTGCCGCACTTCGCAAAAGAGTGGATTTTACCTGACATCGAAGAAGGTGGTCGCTTCAAAAGCTACTGGGAAGGCGCAAATGCATGGGAACACTACTCCTACACAGCAGAGCGACAGGTGGAAATCGACAAATTATTGAAACAACATGTAGCTCCTGGGTATAGCGGTGTTTCGCAAGAGATGTGGATTAACGCACCATCTCGCATTCGAGAACGAGAACGCAAAATCATTGACCTCATCTTGCGGACAGGGGCAGCGCCGCCGATCCTAAAGAGGAAACAAATGATTTTTCTTCCAAAACAAGCACATGTCGACCCAACTCTTGATAACTCGAAAGGGCTTCCGCCTTGGCGGCCAATTACCGTGCTTGCGGCGCTTGCCAACCGACTGTGCCTCGTTGTGAAGCAGTACGTAGACGGAGGCATACCATGTAGCATTATGCAGCACGGCTTCCAGTCCGACCGCACCGTCCAAGATGCAGCCCTTCTGCTTACGTTATTAATTGAAAGAGCGATCGAACTGAAGGAAGACTTGTTCCTGCTGACGAAAGACTGCCTTAAATGTTACGACCGAATCCCACCATGGGTCATGGAGCTTATTTACCTAGAGGCAGGAGTACCGGATGTTCCCCGGAAGTTGATGATCGACCTTCTAGGTGCAGGAGAAATCGAGGTAAGAACTGCGTTTGGGTAGCTGTCAACTGGGATGAGAGAATTCGGGATCGGCCAAGGCTCCATTCTTGCAATTCTTCACATCGGCTGCTACATGGATCTGCTTCAGCAAAGGCTCGAAAAATGTCATGATGGAGTCCGAATAGTGCACCACCAGGGCAGCGGGATCGAAATTGGCAGTACGATGTTCGTGGATGATCAAACGGATATCTCCACCACATATGCAGGGTTGCAAGAACGAGCCGTAGTTACCAACAAATTCAGTGGAAAACAAGGTACAGGGGGGGGTGTTTGGTGCTGCAAAGTCCTTTATGATGTATCTCGGAACCGGCCCTCAGCACTTTCCAGCTATTGCACTGAACGATGGAATCGGGGATCCGAGACCGGTGCGGGTGGTTTCACCAGCAGAGGGTTTTAAGTATCTGGGTATCCAGCAAGGCGGTGATGATCAATGGGAAATGTCGATTGCAGCTACCTGGAGTCGGACGATCGAAGATGCTCAACGTGTTCGTGCCATGGAACTATCCCCCCGTCAGTTACGTTACATTGTAAATCACATTTGGATTCCGCGATTCCGGTACAGGATGATACTAGGGGGTGCCATTAAATTCGCTGAGAAAGTCGACAAATTTATTCGCCAAGTCGCAAAAGACGTATTACGTCTTCCGTATTCGCTCCCTCAGCACGTGTTCTACGACCGTGAGAATGGGCTTGGGCTCACCAATTGTGAACTTGACGCTAATATTCACCGATACCAAGCAGCTCTACGCATATTAAACACACCGACACTGCTAGTCTATCATTTGCTAGTACAAGGAGTGGAGCAGTACCAGATTCGGGCTGGCCTCGCTGAAAATCCGCTGTCTCACCCGCTGCGTCCACCAGCACGGGTACGAACTTGGATTGCTCAAGTGATTCGATTCGCGTTGGAGCTCAACCCACCATTACAATCGACTGTGTAAGGATGTGAGAATGTTCGATGCATTGCTAAAACAAAACCCTGGTTTGAAGCGCTATCTGGGTACGTTCCGCTTCAACAAGCTTTATTATGTGAATCCTAATGGTGAAAATGCGGGTATAGGTGCTACGGGGTCGATTGTGGCCAGTCCGGACTTTGAAGCAGCCTGCATGAAGATTCAACTCGATAAGCAGCACCTCATGAGTCGCCATGAGAAAAAGACCGTACAGCCGTTTCTCAGCCGACCCGCAAGTTGCCCAATAGCGAATTCTAGTAGCGCGAAGAAGGAAAGCTTTGCATCTTCGGTACTCAAGAAGGCTCGACTAGAGTCGAAGAAGAGCACGTATGTCTAGGTTGACACGATTCCTCAGACTTCTAACCTGGTTGAGCGTCTGTTCAGTGTCGCTTGGGCAACGTACGGCCTTCACCGCCACGCTCTGTTGCCCGTTTCACTAGAAATGATTCTATTTCTTAGAACTAACGACCGCTACTGAGATGCTCAGACTCTCCATGAGTGCATCGATTAGTTTCTTACATTACCCATTAATGGTCATTATGCATGTGAGCTATCGAGATTGCGTCAATGGATAATGCATGTGCATCCTAAAAAAAAATGCCATGCGATTAATGCAATTATCGGGAGCCCTGGTCGCAGAGATGTCGACGGGCAAGGATAACAAGATCACGATCACAAACGACAAGGGTCCTCTGGTGTAGGCCGAGATCGACCGTAAGATGAGGGGCAGAGAAGTCCAAGTCGGAGGACGAGACCAACAAAGTGCATATTGAGCCAAGAACGCGCTGAAGACCTACACGTACAACCTGCGTAACAACCTGAAGGACAAGAAGCTGAAAGAATCCTGGAGGCCGACAAGAAGGTGGTGGACGACAAGGTAACGGAGACGATTCTGTGGCTGGACGCTCACCAGTCGACCGAGAAGGGGGGGGGGTCAAAACAGAAGGAGTGCTCAACCCGGTGCTGCAAAGATGTATACACACCACACGAAGCTGTTGGCGAAGACAAGATTAATGTAGACACGAAGGCACACTCTCACCTGAGTGTTTGCCGCACATGAGACTTGCAGAGCGTACGAGTAAGAAGAAGGGTGATGCAGTGGTGGGCAGCCTAGTCAGCGGTCAGACAGCGGGAACTAATGGGGTCAATACTGGCTGCAGTGAAACGGTCGCTACCTGGTGTGGACCACACCAGGTTGGGTAGGCCCTCTCCGATGTCATATTCTACAAGGGCCCCCCAATAGGTAATATTCCTAGTTGGGGGTCAGTCGTACTTAAGAGCAGGAAGTCACTGGAGCCATCCATTCGAGAGTGCCATTTAGACAGGGATTCAGTATACAAATAGAAAGCAGTAGACAGAAACCTTAAGAGGGTTATTAATACAGTCAGTTTGACGCTAACCAAGAATTGTGCAAGTCGTTCGGTACCCGGTACCTTAGGAGACAGGGACGGCTAGGCCTTTTGCATCTTAAGACGCAGGGACGCCAGGCGTCTGCTCCGGTTAACGTGTTACGCTTCATCTAAGCTACGGTGCGTGTGACCCCCGTCAAAGGAACAATTAAGCGTGGAGGTATTATTTGAAGCGCTTTTAACATGGTGCGCGTTCGCACCAGATTCCAGGCTGATCGGTGCCAACGAAGACCTCGAAAATTACGATAATGGCCGAACCATTTTTCCTCCCCCAGAAAGTGTTTAACATACTTCACACTAAACATTGTTTTTGCTTCATACAGTAGCTTTTAGAACGCTTTATCTTTACTCCCCAGGTCGAAAGCTTACGGGTAGCATGGGTACAATCCTACCCGTACGTGCGCGTAAATTTGTTTTATATGACATTTTGTATGGATCACCATATGTTCGCCAAAAATTCATTGGTTAACTTAGGACTGTATTTTTAAGGCAACCCGCAGCCGGATCAAACCGAACCAATGCGACACGGCTTCTTTGGCAGCATCCGATCCACCTCACATAATTAGATTCTCTGTTGCAGGTATGTAGCTCTCACAATGACATTGTCAGTTTCATACAGTCTACTCAATCTTAAAACTACAATTTCAGTGCGGGGATGTACTCGAATAGACTTCTACAACCAGTATGGGCTGTCGTGCATCCCTTCTTGCGCCTCTTTCAAACCGCTTCGTAATTGGATGTCTGTAACCTTCAAACTTTATTTTCAAAGTTGATCCTAGCCGTACGCTCTCGACCGTACTCATCCTACGGATGGGGAGTAAAGATTAAGCATTTCACAACGAAACGAAAATCTGATGAAAATCTGAGAAAATCTGATAATTTCACTCAAGTTCGTTTTCTGCTTTTCAGAACGAAACGGAAACAGATAGGTAGTCAGCGTGAAATTGCAACCTCGCTGCCTCGATGGACTCCGACAGCGACGAAGACATCATCACTTTACAGCCGAAGGGCAAGAGAATTGCTGGCGGCATCAAGTTTGAAGCAGTTCCACGGCGACTGGGAAGCTGATGCAAGACAACGGCGCTATAGCATAGCAATGCTCTATGAGTGCAGACCCCGCTTCCCCCTCCCCCGTGCTCGATTTGATATCAACGCGATCACAGATGACATGTGCCTATTCTTTTACCGATTTATTCACCGCCAGCTACACCGCCTACAAGCTTCATTTGGACTACCGGAGGTCATTCGCACCGGTTCCCACTCCCGTTCTTGCTGCAGTGGTCTCGAATATCTCTGTATCGTGTTGCACCGCCTCTCATATCCAAATAGGTGGCTACAGTTATCAAGTATCTACGGTCGCTGGCCGAGTAGCATTTTTTTACTTTGTGATAGATTTTATTCAACCTAGATGTAACAGAATGCTTCAGGGCAACCTAGATGTAGTTAGCGCGAGACTGCACGAGTTTAGCCAAGTCATTTTGGATCAAGGAGCCGAGATGGACCGAGTTTGGGGCTTCGTGGACGGAACGGTACGCGGTATTTGCCGTCCTACATGAGGTCAGGTGCAGCAGTGTCTACAGCTGTCACAAACAAAAGCACGACCTTAAATTCCAGACGGTATGATCTTCCACACGTAATACCCAGTTGAAGGGCGTCACCATGATACAGTATTGCTTCGCAGTTCTGGTCTAGAAGAGCGCATTCGCTCCGATGAGCGATTTCGTGGCTTTTCATCTATGGAGATCAAGCGTACGGCCGCACCGATGCATTTGTGTCGCCATTCAAAGGTTCCAGTCTCACACCACAATGAATGCCTCGAGATGAGGACCCCCGTGGAATGGTCTTAAGAATTTTTTAGTGGATTCACTGCTGGTTGGCAGCATCCCTCGTTGCACCACTCGGCAGTGCTGAAGATTAACCCGACTACAAGCCACCACCACTCACGATCCGACGTAGCAGGGATACTGAGCTGTGGCCGACGCTGAGGGTAAGGGGGGGGGGGGGGCGTCCGACTTTTCTCGCCGCTGGCAGCTCCGGAGATCAGCAGTACCTCGCATCAAGCGCTTGTGACGTGGCGCCGCGAACGCAGCGACTATGAGTCAAAGCTGCGCGCTCGCTGCCGTATATATGGTGAGGATTACGCTGCGGTTGTCCAGTCCATCAACGATTTCTTCAACAGGGATCTTCTGGACGGATTCTATGAGCTACGGTTGGGGATCAACTCCGCTGATGTCACAGACGACTTGTTGTGAAAGGATCGTCTCGCATGTGAAGAACGATTCGTTGCCGGACATAAACCATTTTTCAAACAAAAGCTGCCGCTCAATATGGTTGAATCAGACGAAGCGCGAGTGCTGGGCTATTTCGTCAGTTTCAATACACTTGTGAACGAAAATGGACTTGGGGAATGTTTTAGTGGCGCTGATGGAGTTCGAGAGAAGTGCAAACGATTAATAGCTTCGCTGCGCCCCGAATCCCTGAAATCTGACGTGAAACAGTGTGTTCGATACACACACAAGGCTGCGGCGTCCGACGCGAATCAATTGTTCAAGCTGGTCATTGATAAGGCAAAGGAGCATGAACGCAGCTTTCAACTGGCTAAAAAGCCGAAAAGCGACCGTGCTGGGCGCGACGCCGAAGTTGGTAAACTGACCCAACCCTCAAAGGCACAGAAGAAAAAGTGGAGCAGCTCCACTGCTACTGCCAATGCTACACCTGCAGGCAAGCCAAATACCAAGCCCTCGGCGACCCACAAACCTTGCAATTTTCCAAACGAAATCTCCTACCTTCTACATGCCCGAAGTGCAAGGAAATGCATTGATTACGTGAGTGCACAAAAGCTACAGATGAGGAGAAGGCTGCACTACGAAAGAGCCTGAGCGATGCCCGTCTATCAACTAAGAAGGCTCGTCTGAAACGTCTTGGTGAACTGACACCACTTCCGGACCGCGAGGTGACGCGAGGTTGGTTCGGATGCTCTAGGCTGGGTAGGTACGGACTTGATGCGCTTGAGTGATACCCTCGCAACGTGATTACCTGCCCATTGTGAGAGCATATCAGCCCATACATTGTCAGGGCCGGGTACATGCTCCACAATGTATCTGAAATTCATGAGTTTCATGGGCCATCGCAGCAATTTACCCCGGATGTGCTTTTTGACCGACTCGTGAGGGGCAAATACGTGGATTAAATTGCGATGATCGCAATATAGACGAAATGGTTTTGCTCTCAACAGTAAATTATCCAACTTGTCACAGGCCATTACAATTGGCAGCGCCTCTTTCTCCATGACAGACGTATGCTCCGCACATCCGACAATTTTTACGTGACTTTAACGATCGCTTGGTTGCCCTAGGAATGGTTTATGAGAACCCACGAAACCGATGGGCGAGCCCCGTCCTAAATCAACGGCTCTAATGGACCTCCGACAAACCACAGATTATCGAGTACTCAATGAACAGACTGAAGTTTTAGCAGTCATGATGCCAAATCCTGTCGGTAGTAGTGGAACATGCACGTGGAATGAAGCAATTTGGTATGATATCCTTAAGGGTTTTTAGCAGCTGCCACTTTCGGAGCTCTGCCAAGAATCGTTTTCTTACATGACGGACCAAAAGATTTTTACACCTCGTCGCGTTCCACAAGGTTGTAGCGATGCCGCTATCCATTTTCAAAAAACGATGGAAGAGTGCTTCTCCACCTTGCTTTATGAGCATCTTTTGATTTGGATAGACGACCTGCTACATTTACGCGGAAGACATGGACACGTATCTCACGAAGCTGGCCGAGTTGTTTGCGTTGCTGAACACCTTTGGTTAAATGCTGAGTGTGAAAAAAAGCAGTCTGTACCAGACTATGATGACGTGGTGCGGTCGTATAATCAATGAGCACGGCGTACACCATGATCCGAAGAGAATTGAAACATTGTGAGCAATGCCTTACCCGCAAACGGCAGCAAAACTGCAGCAGTTTTGTGTGGAATTACCTGGATGCGGGAAAGTCTCATAGATTTCGCTAGACAAGTTGCACCACTTCAACGACGGCTCGATACTGCTCTCGCGAAAACCAAGCGAACAAAAAGGGCAGCAGCTATCATTGCAATGAAACTGAACGTGGAAGAGCGAACAGCATTTGATCGTGTCAAGGAAATGCTGGCAACTTCGGTAACTTTGGACTTTCCTGATGATGAAGCGTCTACTTGTCTATTCAGTGATGCATCGTCCGATGGCTGGGCCGTTATCATCATACAAATTGCCAATTTTGACCCGAAGCTGCCGGCTACGAAGCAACAGCATCGTCTTCTCCACTGTATGAGTGGCACCTTTTCGCGTAGCCAGCTTAACTGCTCTCCGACCGTTAGATGATGAGAATTTCGTATGGCCAACGCTTTCGAAGATCGCAGAAATTCAAGGAAGCCATACATCACCATTCGGGGCAGAACAATATGCTAATGGTGTTGTTACAGTGAATTAAAGAATTTGGATCCCGTCTGACGCGCCTGATTTCATCCAGAGACTTTGTGTTGTCGCGCACTGTAGTAGCCAAGGCCACCGAGGTCAACAAGCTATGATTAACCACCTTCAACGACTATTCTCCATCGACAATCTCTCCAAAATTATTGCTGAGTTCCTAAAACAATGCCGATTATGTCTGCATTTGCATGGAGGAAAAAACACCCCAAGACCTTGGAGCGAACTGATTGACTGCAAAGAGCGCAATAGAGTTTTATATTTCGATTTTCTGTACATGTGTGAAAGTTATGGCAGCACCAAGTACATACTAGCGTTGAAAGATCATGTTACGCATTTTTGCAAATTAGTTGTGACCGACACAGCCGACGCCAACGTTGTGATAGAGGCTCTACTAGCATGGCACGCCCGCTACAGAATTCCTCCCATCTGGGCATCAGATCAGAGGAGTCACTTCAAGAATGAGGTGATATCAGAACTAAGCAGGAGACTTCGGACTCAGCAAAACTTTTCCCCTGCGTATTTCCCGTGGATTTATGGCTCCGAAGAACGCAATAACCGTGATATTCTGCAAGTCATTCGTGCTATGATGCTTTCGTACAAGATCAGCTCGAAGGATTGGGTTTATTTGGTCCCGATGGCCCAAGCTAATCTCAACCATACAGCTCCTCGATCGCTAGGAAATCGGGCTCCAGTTGAATTATTTACTCGTCTGAAATGTTCGACCCCCCCTAAATGAGTTTTATTTGCCTGGTCAAGGAAAGTTTCGTGATGTTCCTGCTAGTGGTGAAGTCGACCAATTTCGGGACGAGCTTAGAAGCAGCTTAGCGGAAATGCATCAGGACGTAGGCGATCAAAACCTCAAGCAGCGACTACTTAATCAGAGACGCAGAAGAGGCGAAACTCTCGTCAATTTTGCCGAGGGTGACTTTGTTTTACGCTGTCGTGTCGACGAAAAACATGAGATAAACGCAAGGTAACATGGATTGGGCCCGATCAGATTTAGCGCGCCGACCCTAATTCGTTCCGTGTTCAACACTTGATAACTTGTGGTGAACTTGATGTTCACGGTTCTCGTCTGAAACTGTACACTGATGACAGTTTGGAGGTAACGGAAGAATTGCTGGAGCACATTACATCACAGGGGATCATCCTCGCAGTTGATGAGCTTAAAAACCACCGATGGGATCCGCTCATTAAGGATTTTGAAATATTGGTAGGTTGGAAAGGCTTACAATCAATTGAGGACTTATTTGGATTTCTGCAGCAAACGGATAAATACGCTTCTGATTGGACAAAATTCCATTGCTGTCTACACTACTGAAATTCGCGGTTTTCACTGAAAGTCGTCTCTAATAGTACTTGTCTGTCCCCTTAATGCGTAACCTCGTCTTCTCGCCATACCCTGATTATCGAACGACACTTCGTTTGAGAAGACGAGGTTATGGTGACTCCAATCGATGTTAGCTCTTCGACGAAGCGAAACACATATCTCTTTGATGTGCTTCGCTCTGCGCTCCAGAATTTTTCGTGTCAGGCCGCAATCATGGATAATACGCCAAACAGAGGACTTAAAAATTGAGAGATGATGAACACGTTCAAATTCTTCATGCGTCCAAGCATGTCAGCGGCCGCTTCGCGTAAAATTCACACAGCCACTGCCTATGTATGGCAGTGTGTTTGCTGGCAGCAGTCTTCTCAGGTCTTAGTTTGCTCGTAGACGGTTATCCAGTTGCTGATTGTACTCGGCGTTTTGTTCTATACTCGAGCCAGCTCCTTCCACGTGTAGCCTAGACATACAAGTAGTAGAGAACCGTGTTTGGATGGGCGTGCTGCCTAGCGACTGCCCCTCCGTGTTTGCCGCGAGAAGGCTGATACCTTGGGCGTGTAACGCGTTAGCATCTGCATATCTGAAGCAGTAAAATCCATCCAAGCATTTACCTCTAGCTCAACGACGGCGGTGATGGTTTCCGGGTTGGGTTTTGAGACCTCTGACCTTCATCACTGTACATGGGTTGATTGACTACTACGATGTCCAAGGAACTTTTGATCACGTGGCATTTTTCAAATTTTGCCGAGATTTTGCGTATTCTGCCAGCGGTAATGTTCGCCAGCACCCCGGGTAGCATTCGGTGTGAATTATGGACGGCGCGTCCATCCACCGTGATCTTGAAATTGTCCACTTTCTCCGAAGTATTGGAGTCGTTCCGATTTTCCTGCCTGCATACTGCCCGTTTTTTAATCCCATGGAATATATCTTTAGATATATCAAGAAGGATTTCCAGCGGTATTACGTCGAGACAAGTAGCCGCAATCTTCTTCCGTTTGTCGTGGAGACGTTCAGCAGGTTTAAGGAGTTCCAATGACACAAGGTTTATAGCAATGCGGCTAGAAGATTGACGGGCATTTTGATCCAACAGGCCCCATGTCGACGGAAATGAGGCAACTACCTGATATTTTGGGACACACGCATCGAGAAACAAGCTTTAAAGAGGGTCCAGTTTTTTTCAGAGCGCCGAACTTCATTATGACTGGGCAACAACACGTCGTTCCGCAGGTTCACCGACAGTCAGACAGAATTTTTGTTTGTTCGCGTGGAAGCGAATGAACAAGAGTAAGTTTCTGTTAGGGTGAAGAAATCACCTCAGCCCCATGAAATCGTTTCTCTTGCTTTGCTACCCACACAGGCGGATATTTTATCTTTCAGCTTCGACGAGAGCTTCACAACTGGCTGGACGAACCCATGCAACAGAGAAGGCTAACCGTGAGTGTGTGAATGTCTCGGGTTAGCTGTTGTACTGCTAGCGCTGTGCGTGTGCGATGATGATGACGTTTTAGGCACACAAAAAATTTGCAAATACAACTCGAGGTCAAACGTAGTGCATGTCATTGAATGAGACATCCTTCAACAAAACTTCACTGTCATGGAGCTTTAATCGAAAAGGCACACTTGGTGTTCAATATTATCTAGGTTAGCGAGACCCGGAACCGGGTCGATCACATCGTCGAACGAGGGTGGACGGACGTCCGCTAGGATCGCATCAATGGCGCGTTTGCGTGGCTCTAGATGGAGACGATGATTTTTCAAAACATTCCATGCGCCTTCCAGATGTCTTCATATTTTCTGTTGTCTTCTATCCCCAAACTGACAACATCGAGTGTCAGAGATGCTGAGTGTGATAGCTGTGATAGTCATATTTTCTGTTGTCTTCTATCCCCAAACTGACAACATCGAGTGTCAGAGATGCTGAGTGTGATAGCTGTGATAGTTGCCGCTCGCTGGCAAGTCAGCAGGCTTCGGCAAGGTTGCAATGTAGGCTGAGGGTGGGTCTAAGATTGCACGCTCCCAAGTAGAACGGTTTAGACCACGCATGCTTCGGTTTGCCCACATACACCACACGACAGCACCAGCCTGAAATGTTGCTGCCCAAACATCTTGCAGCTGTGCTACGAAATCCCGAAGCGAACTCTCTGCTGCTGTTCCAGATCGATCGGGAGTGTCGGGCGTATGCATGCATATAGAAACTCGTCCAAATCGTGCGCTTTCGTATGGACCATACCGTACTCGTAAAACATGAGCCGAATACTTTCGCCACGGGTTGAAACTACCCGTCGACTCCACGCTTGATCAATCTCAAAGCTGTCCACCAAGCGACGACTCCCGTTAAACTGCATGACATTATTCCATGATGCCTCTGTGGGATTCTCAACCGTCCAGACGCCATGCTGCTTTACAGCCTGGCCTTTGGCGCGGGGGCTGAACTAGAGCCATAGCTAGTGAATTAAAGCTTGAAAACGTGTCGCCATTGACAGCGAAGACATCCAACGTATCGCCTGACGTATCGCGCTGCCCCACCGTGCTCTTCACAATCGGTCAAACTACTAGCTGTAGCCGATGGTGCTGCGCAGTTAATGGTGCAGCTGGGGGTGCAGGAGACGCATGAGTGGGGTGGCCAGCGTGAGTCGGAGGAGCTCGTACTCGTTGCGGATATAGCGACACCCGGATGTATGGCTGCACCTGACCGTCCGCTGAAGTCGATTGGGGGGCGTTATTTGATGCCACGCTTGGGATTTCCCCACTATGGGTGAGCCACGCGTTCTTGCACTCGCTTCATGCTGTGATCTTGGTGTACATAAGCTCTCGCTCTGTCCTTCGTCGTTGGCCATTGCGAATTGCAATTTGCGATCTATCACGGAGCATACCCAGGGAAATCACTAAGATAATACATATTTTATGCTACATGTACTACAGGGGGGTTCGATTGGCGAGCGGTTGATTCAACCAACCGCCCTGTCCAATTTCGAGTAGAACCCACAATAACTCGTTTTCAGCTACATACACGTTACAACTCTACGCTACAGTGCTGAGGCAACGTTAGAATCGCATGTTGCAGTCTGAACAACACAACACGTGCATCACACAAAAAGATATTGGCGGAGCATCCGCGCGGCACGCAGCCCTTTCTGCGAGGCATGTCTCGTGCACCCACGCAGGGCGTCACGTCACTTTCTGCGACGCACGTTAGGAGCATGAATGTGAGGTCAACAGAATGTGTGGCGAATGTGACAGCTGTGGGCGGCTTCTGGGACTTTCATCCGCCGAATTCCTTCCCCAAGCCTATGCCCTCAGCGCTGTTTGTGCGCGCAGCACTTACTGCTACACAATGGCACCTCTTCCACGTCTCAGCTAATACTGGAGGCGCTTCCACCCGGTGAGCCGATAGCGTATTACTGAGTAGCGTTCGTATGCGGTGACCCCATAGGGTACCGAGAAACCATCGTTTTGAGTGTCGACACCACCGAGGGCGCAGACACCCCGATCGAAGTGGACACCGGCGAAGTGATCGCGCATTCAACGATGGTGAAGCGTTTAAAAGATCGCTGGGGAAATCTCTCGCTGAGGGGAAGGCAAAGTGGCGCAAGCTGCGGCCTTTTACGTTAGTGGCAGGAAGCCATCACGCCCCTAGGCGATCCAGCACTTTCAACAGAGCAATTGGGTGCGCGGATCGCGAGGCATTCGAGAAAGGCGTTGCGCGCGAGGAGATAGCCATGGATGTCTCTAGTGTAAGCGTTCCGATAAGGGCCATGCATGCGATGTCAACGACGGATAATTTACTAGAATCCAGCGCTCTGGGTTGTCGTCACCCAGGGGTGGAGAAGGCACCGCATTGTACGGGCAAGACACCGCGCGCGAGGAATCTGCCGTCGTGAGTGGCGATGAAGTTGTGGAGCCCTCTATGACTACTGTGCTGGAACTGGCGCCGCCCGGGGTTAGTGCTGAAGAAGCAGCATTGCTTGGTGAAGCCCGTGAATGCGAGGAAATGGCATCAAATGGTATTTCGTAGGGTATAAAGGTGGGTTACCCGACCATCGCGCAGTTGGTTGCCGAATGCGACTACTTGAAGTGCATTCTAAAGGTGGGTTACCCGACCATCGCGCAGTTGGTTGCCGAATGCGACTACTTGAAGTGCATTCCGACACGCCTACAGCGAGCAAAAATCCGCAACCAGATCAAGCCACGATCTGGAGGTTGGCACGTGGCACGGTCGCGTAAGCGCGGTGACCAGAAAAAGTGCGCTGGGACCCGCAGCATTTACCACGCAAGGACTGTAAAGGCCAGAAAGACTAAGGAGATAATGCTAATACCGGGTATCAAAGACCGACTGCGTGCTCTACACATTCGGCGTCCAGATTTCGTCGAGCCCAGCAGCGAAGGCTCGATGGTTCATAGGGAGGTGTAGTGGCCAGCCTACGTGACCTGCGTTATGGAGTGCGAAGTGGCCGAGGGAATCGCATTTGCCGATATTGGGGACAGCGATCCGTGTCAATGTGTCGGTGATTGCTTCATGGACTCGTGTCGCAATGCCCTTCTGCTCACCATACTGCTGCGGATCAGCTCTCAAATTGTATGACATCTGCCGTGTCGGTCTGGGCGTTTACACCACTACGTTTCTCGAAGTCGGTGATGTAGTTGGTGAGTACGCGGGGCGTCTATTTGCGGGGCGTCTATTTGAGTACGAAGCTATTGTCGAAGGCCAGCCTGCTCAAGCCGTGAAGCAGAATAGCGGCTATACGATCGGCACAAAGTTCGTAGCAGGCAAGTACGTCTACTGAACAGTGGTTCAATTACTCAGTTTATGAGCCACGCCTGCGAGCCCAACGTGGAATTTGTGGAGATGCAGGACAGGACCAGCATGAAGGTAGTGACAACGATGACCAAGAGCGTAAAGGCTGGCACGCTGCTCACCGTTCACTACGGCGACGAAATCTGGTTCAAGTGCACGTGTGACTCGTGCTGGGTTGACCCGGAGGAGGGTGAGGCGTAGGCGACACCATGGCGAAGGGGTGTAGCTTTTGTAGCGTCCAGGGCATGACAAGTAGCGGATGGAAAGAAATTACATGCATGCATGATCGACTTTATCTCTGTTCTTGCGTCTGTAAATGCGGATGACGTCCAATAGGCATTTCCTCGCGTGTGCCAGACTGCAAAAGTCGCTATCATTACCTTGGCGACACCTCACTTCAGAACGCGTAGATAGGCAGCGCCTGGACACATGGCCGACAAACCCACCGTTACAGAGTATGTCGCTTTGCATTTCCAACATTAATCTGCGTGCTGTAAGTCTTCAGTCGAGTTTGACTGCGCTGGACACTCAAAAGGCCAGTACCGGTCCTACCGACAACGGCCTCCCTCCCAGGCTTGTTTCGGCGCGTTGGCTTTTACGTTTCCGCTTCTTGCGACTCACGAGGACCTCGCGCCCGCTACTATCGAGGTGCTTCAAGCTTCGAATGACATACAGGACATGAATGCAACTTCCAAAGGCGAACCAGTAGCTGCAGTCACCCCACTTGCGGTCCACGTCTACAACCCACCCACCCCATGGCTTTCCTCCGACATCCATGCGGGATAGTTCACGCCCATCTAAGCAGATACAGCGATACCTCCGCGGAGCGTTTATTCCTTGCAACTGTAATACGCTCGGCAAGCCGTGATTTCACTTGAATGCATGTGGTGCCTCCAGAACCAATAATTTGAAGCTGCTGCTCGCTCCACATGCCCAGTAGTTTTTTGCGTTCCATTTCCAAGGCCCGCCGCGTGAGGGTTGATGGCGGAACCATTTCGAAGTGAAATGGGCGACCGTTCGACGACTGGTCCTCGCAACAGTTACTTAGCTCCCTCAGCAGTGCACCCATTTTCAGCTGTCGTCGAAGAGTGTAATCCCGCTTGAGCAGCGCGTTGAAAGTCTCCACAGGATTGTTGGTGGAGGCAAAGCCAATTGGCGTTGCGTATATCTGCCATGTACTAAATGTACCATAGAGCCACTGCTTGGACATGTACTCCGTGAAGTTCCACAGAAAAGGATGAGTCCTACGTCTGCGTACAATGTTTTCCCGCATCTCGACAAATTGCATCTC
>JAIKVD010000112.1:19776-31548 GCA_024679075.1 Phytophthora uliginosa | reverse complement strand
AAGTTCGTGAAGCTGATGATGCTGTCCTTCCTGAGCGCGTCGAGTACGTCGTTGAGCGTGTTGCCGGTGGTGAGTGTTTCGTAGTCGAAGGTGGGGACTTTGAACGCAGGCGCCTTCTCAGCGAGATTAGTGGGGATTTATGAGTATGGCCGCACATGCGAGAAGCTTCTGTGACACGATAGCTGAACGAGCCACCGCGTCGCGTGTGTCCATGTTCGGTACCTCGGCTGTGGAGCACGATCTGTTCACCAAGCGCTCGCGAAACCACGACGGCTTCGACGCACCCGACAAACGGTCGATCTTTGAAAGTAGTCAGCTTCGAGACGCTGCACAAGCCATAACAACAGCAAACCGAGACCGACGCACAGCCGCAGGTACCAGTGCTGTACAGTATGCACCAAGAGCAGCAATCGTCCAATGACCAGACGAAGACGCAACGGAGGTGGACATCGCCGTCCCGGGTGACAAGCTGCTGATCCCACAGGATTGCAAAATTGCTCAGCGGGATGTTCGTGGTGCTGCTGTTGCCCCCGATCGTCAAGGTCGCGGTCTACTGGTACGCCGACGAAAATGTGCACAAGAATATTATCTACAGCCTTTCCAGCGCCCACTGTTCTCTCTTGATCTTGAAAAAAATAGTGCTTGCAAGCTGCACGTAATTTACTCATGTGTGTTCATTTGTTCATTTGCGTTTATTGATTCGTTAACTCTAAATGACATTACAAAGAATATATCACTACTTTCGAGGGCGCTTGTTTCGCGTTATGTAGAAGGTCGTATTCTCGAAGCACATATTGGTGTTCCTCCGTAAATCTTGGCGATTCTTGGGTTTCCTTCATCATACGTGGCGCAATACCGTAGCAAAACGGGCAATCCTTTTTTGGAATGGGGCAGCCGAGATCTTGTTCGGCGCAGAGCTCGTGAAGGCGTCACTTGACACCAAGCAGATTTTCTATCCGGAAAACATTGTAACGAACGCTGAATACGGCGAACCAATCCTGTTCACCGTTCGATCCATCGCATTTCATGACGGACATAACGAAACCGTCCCATGCCGTGGAGAGCGCCCACAAATCTGGCAGCGCTGTCGGGATCTTCTTCTTCGAGATGAATCGGTTGATAAAAAAAATCTCGACGAAAGCGCGCTTGGGCGTGACCGTGAGTAACTTGACCAGACGTGGGCTGAGATGTTCCCTAGCACGATCACTCGCACCTTTTAGGCTAGCTGACGGAAACGCGTACAGTGGGTACCGCTTGGCGCTTGGCGTGTACCCTGTCGCCTCGGGGTTGTACTCCATCAGTCGCCACACAGGTACTGTGTAGCGAAGCTGGTCGAATAGCGGACCGGTCGGTGTTGTTGATAAACGTCGGGTCTGGCGAACGGCTCGAGCACGAGCGGGGGGGGGGATAGAAAGAGAGTGCTGGTTTGGGGGTGCCAGGACTGGATAAGTCGGACCGTTCCCCCGCGGAAAGGGGACATGCTTCCTCGAAGGGTTGGTCTCGGGTTGTAGCTTGATGTCGGGCATCTACTGGGTGTCGGGCGGCGGCTTGTTGTCGGGCGGTGGCTTGGTGTTGAGCGGTGGAGTACAAAGCCGCTGACGGGTTGTCGACATTGTTGGCCCGTCGGCGACTTTGGAACCCATCGAACGGACCGTCCACTGCATTGCTCGGGTGCCCAGCAGCCGTGCTGCTGGCCCGTTCACCGCAAGCAGGGACGCGTTTGGCCGCTGCGGCTAACCGTCTCTTTTCGGTCAGTAATGCAGCAAGCATACGATGTTAGCACCAGCGGTGGTTAAATAAAATGATGAACGCAGGTACAACATACCAGTAAGGAAACGGCTCCGCGCTCGACCCCATTGCCTCGGTTTGAGAAGTGAGCTGAGTTTTTCCGCGATAAAAATTTACGAGTGGATGAAACGTTTGAATCGTTTTCAACTTTGTATAACAGAAGGAGAGGCGACACGAAAGCGTAATTACGTCTCGTAAAAAAGGTTGAGCAAAATGCCGTCATGGTATGACGTCATGTCCTACCATACAAACTTAAATCAGGTGGGGTGACAACCATACATATATCTAAGTTTTTTATTGTAAACAGGATGGATGTATTCATCTATGTGCTCTATACAAAATATTATACTTTGTCTGAGATGTATGGGAGCCACACCGCCTCACTTGCATCTCGTATGCCATCAAAAATGGGTATTTTTTGGGCTCTATGAATATCATAACCGGGCCATAGTTACCATTTTGCTCTGAAGGAGGGGTGACAGCTCTACAAGTATGTTTGTTTGTACCATGGGAGCGCTGCCTTCGTCGTCCTCGCTGTCCTTACCTACTGTTTGCTTGCTGCGCACTCGTCCTCCTCGCCATAACTTCTCGTAATCTTGCTGGTTAATCCAGAGCCCCTCAGGTACTCCTGCGTCAGGTCGATCACCCACACACTGTACTTCGAAATTCAACGCGTAACGCCCTGTACGCGTCCGGTTCATTCGGCGTCGGTGCTCCACCACGGCTTCTCCGGACTGAATGCGTGTCAATCGTGGTTGACAGGCCACGAGGCTGTCGGCGCATCAACTGGCGAAGACGTAGATGCGTTCTGCTTCGTCGGATGGAGCGACTGTCGGCTCTGGACGCTGGTCGCCTGCAGGTCCGGCTTCGCCAGCTTCGTGATCATCCCCTCGGGGCCGCCGCACTGCAGCTGCCGCTTGTTGGTTCTCTGCATTAGCGTCTTGTCCGGCTTTCTGTCCTTCGACTCCGCGTTCATCGACGTGTAGTGCGTCTGTGTGGTGTCCTTCAGCATGGGGTTCGCGCACGTGGTGTCCGTCGGTAGGCTGCTCTTCACGTCGAGCTCCGTCGCCTTGGTGCTCGGCTGCGCTGCGCCCGGCTGCTTGGACTTCATCTCGGGGCTGGTCGGCCGTTGCAATCGCTGGCGAGCTGGCGTGAGCTCGGCTGGGGCTCTCGACACGTCCTGCGGTGACTCCGTCATGCTCGGTGTCTGCATACGGTGCATTTCTGATGTTGGCACGGGTCCGTCCGGCAATAACATCACTGGGGTCTGGTGGGTCTGCTCTGTGGCGCTTCTGGGTTTGACGGGCACTACATCGCCCTCTTGGTCTCGATCGGGTGCTGCTGCAGTAGGTTCAGGGCGCTCGGCGCATCTTCGTCGGCTTCGGACTGGCAGGACGGAGACGGCATGCTGACTGCTGCACGTCCGTCCCCGACGTCAGATCGACTTCTGGTTGCTCGGCCTGCTCTGGAGCCTCCATCTCTTCCACAGCAGCTATTTCTGTCGCCTCTGTGGCAGCGGCGCCTGGCGTTACGGCGCTGCTTGTTGCCGTTGCTGCGCCGGTCACCACCGCAGCCTCTACTGTCTCCGGGCTATTCTCGTCGGCGCCCTGCTCACCCATCTCGGTCACTGCGCCGTCCTCGTCGTCTGAGTCAAAATCTGCCGCTGCCACTGCTTCCTCTCGCAGGGCCGCTGCGATGCCTTGGCCATCTGCTCTAAGAGGCGCGTCGGGTAGTAGTAGCTGAGCAGGAAGGAACAATGGGTGACTAACTCCTGTCCTGACTCCAACATTTGTATCAGATAGTTGTCATAGCCCGAGGCGTCAATGATCTTGCCTGGGCCACGCCACCTGTGCCCAAACTTCGTGATGCCGGGACCTCGTGCTGGTCCGTACAGCCAGACTAGCTGTCCGGGCCGGAACTCACTGCGATTCCGTACGTTCCTCTGGTTGTAATACATCGCTTGATGGGCTTGTTCCTTCCTCAAGGCTGCAGCAGCTAACTCTCGTGCTTTTGCCAGGTCCTACATCAAGACCTCGTGATACTCCTGCAGCGTGCTGTGCGGGTGCGCCAATCGACTTCGTCTCAGCAGCTCCGCTGGCGTTTGTAGCTTCCTCCCCATCATCAACTCGTTTGGCTGATAGCCATGGGTCATGTGATGTGTCTAGACGAGTTGTAGGCGTACAGCGCGCTCGGTAAGAAGTCGTCCCAATCATCTTGACCTTCATCTACGTAGAGACTCACTATGTCCTTCCAGGTTCGATGAAACCTCTCCACGAGTCCTAACAACTTTGGTCTGCATGGCACGGGGGTCGACTGCTTGACCTGCATCAACTCCAACAAATCGGCAGTAGACTTGCTGCCGAAATCCATCGCACCGTCCATCATGATCTCGTGCATCGGCCCGTACACGAATACCACTTTGTCCATCAAAAACCGAGCATTCGCAGTGTGCTCACTCACTGCTGCCGCGACTGCATACCTCGTCGTGTATTCCACGGCCGCGATCACATATCTGTTGCCCCATGTAGTCACGGGCAATGGCCCAGCCACATCAATAGCCCATCTGTCGCACACGTCTCCAGTCCTCACGCTACGCAGCGGTGGGACTACTGCTTTCGGTCTTGCCTTCCTGGATCCGCAATCCTGGCAGGCTGCTACCCAACTCTGCACTGCCTCACGCATGCGTGGTCACCAGTACATGCGCTGCAGCCGCTCATACGTCGGTGGGCCACGCAGGTGACCCGCCCAGATGCTGTTGTGGGCCTTCTTGAATGCGAGAGCCCAGTAAATTACTGGTAAGATAGTTCTGTCGCCGCCCTCTAGCTCTGAGCGCACTAGTCCGTCGTCGTCACGGTACACACAGTGGCCGCGATATGCACCCTTCCGTAGCCGTGACTGCACCATCACTGACTTGTCCTGCTCGCGCTTGATGTCCTCGTCCGTGAACTGCACCACTCCAACCTCTGCAGCTTCGACACGACGTATTGCTGCAGCTTGGATCGCACTCAGCACTGCACTGTCAACGTCCGCCTCGATGCTGCCGCTGGACACCTCCGGCTTCGACCCGTGCGTGGGCTACGCCACGTACATTACCGTAGCTGGTGCAACTTCTTCCTCAGTTGCCAGCTGCTCGTTCTGCAGTCCATTTGCGGGGTCATCTGCTTGCCGATCGCCATCATCTGCCCTTCCATCGGTCGCTGGCACCGGACCTCGGGACAGGGCACCCGCGACGTGATTCTCCTTGCCAGGTCGGTACTAGATATCGAAGTCGTATTCATGCAACGTCATAGACCACCTGTGGAGGTGCCCTGCTGGTTCCTTGGCCGTCATCAGCCATTTCAATGCTATATGATCCGTCACTATGGTGAATCTACGCCCGTAGAGATGCGAGCGAAAGAGTCGCACTGCCCACGCAACTGCGGGACATTCAAGTTCAGAGATGCTGTAGTTGCTCACTGTCGGACTGTTCACTTACGCCGCGTAGGCGACCGGCTGATCGCCGTGCCCTTGGTCCTGAGAGTGCACTGCTCCCAGTCCCGTCTTGGATGCGTCAGATATCAGCTTGAACGGTAGTCGGTAGTCAGGGTAGACTAGCACAGGTTTCTGGCTCAGTCATGCCTTTGCCCAGGTGAAGGCCTCTTCCTGTGGGGCGCTCCACGACGACTCAGTGCCCTTCCTCAGCAAACTCGTCAGTGGGGACATCATCGCCCCAAAGTCTGGCACAAATCTTCGGTAGGGACTACGAACCGTCGCACTTGCACATCGTCCTCAGGTCTGGGGAAGTCCACAATAGCTTTAATCAGTCTGTCCGCCGGTTGGATACCGTTCGGTGTCAGGTCGTGCCCTAAATACTCCATCTTTGTAGTTGCGAAGGAGCACTTGAACGCCTTCAGGCTAAGCCCTGCCTCGGCCAGCCGCTCAAGCACAACAGCTAATTCTACCACATGCTGCGCAACTGTGCCCTTGGTGAAGATCACCACGTCGCCGAGATACACTAAACAGATCCAAGTCAATCCAAGCAAAATACAGTCCATCAAACGCTGAATCGTGCTAGGCGCGTTACATAAGCCAAATGGCATTCGTAAAACTTGAAATAACCCGCGTCTTGTCGTGAACGCAGTCTTAGCGCGGTCTCCCTTCGCTACTCCCAGCTGCCAGTAGCCAGAATGTAGGTCTAGGCTCGTGAATCGCTGCGACCCATGCAATGCTGCCAAAGTCTCACCCACTCGCGGCAGAGGATATACATCCTTTACCGTGACTGCATTCAGTGAGCGGTAGTCGATGCAGCCGGCGGTGCAGCTGGTGTTGGGCAGGGCTTCAAGGTAACGCGCGCCGCGTTGCGCGTTACCGTGCCCGAAGCCTTGGAGAGCGAGACGGAGACGCTGCAGATGCTCGTGGACCCCATGATCAAGTTCGTCGGTACCGTGGACTCGCGTCAGATCAACGAGATGAAGGATATCCCCCCGCAGGTGCTGAACGACATGAAGGAGATCGGACTCTTCGGCACAAAGCGCCGTGTCTCCAGGATACGTTGTCCTGGTGCACTGTGGATCAAGTCCTGAAATTGTCAATTTAAAATATTATCAGAAATTTGTTATTAAAAAATATAAAGATGAAATTTTTTTACCTCGGACGTGGGAGTGTATATTTGTATCGTTGCGACGATAAAAAATGTCGGAACGCCGAAGGATCGCACGATTAGGGGCCGGGCGACGTGCTGCCGGGAAATAATTATCTCTGATTCCACGAACAAGGAGGTCTGCTGCACCTTGTGGGGTGGGTTCGTTGACACTATCACGCCGGGGCTCGTCAACAAGAGATTAGCACTACAGGCGTGTCGGGTGACCGAGTATCTAGGTAAGAAGCTTACTTCGACGCCCAAAATGTCGCTAACGCTGGACCTAGTCTCCTGTGGGGCTTTCTATCGAGTAGTCCTGCAACTAGCCAAGGCGTTGTTTGGGTGCGCCGGCGCCGTCCTCCCATCACTTCGCTTCCTGACCTTCCTTCGTAGAATTCATAGTTTTCACTCTCGTTTCTTGGCTCTTGCTCGTGTTTTTCTTATCTCAGCCTTCGCAGAGCCCTCGTAACTCGTTGTACTATTGTTGGATTTAGCAAATATTTGAATTGTTACTATTATTTTTGGCAACAGTGCACCAGGCGCTCCGGTAGAAATCTATCTAAGTCTAAGAAAATTTAGAGTTAAGCGAAATCCTTTTATCATCGGAGTATGGAATGAATATATTTCAAACTGTCCGAACTGAATTTCTTAGAATTCATTACGAAATTAACCACACAGCGTCCAAATCAAACCAAAATATATTGGCATATGCAGAATTACGAAAGTAAAAAAATGTTTCTAGACCGTGTAACCTGAATGGAGCCAGCTTCAAGATCGGTAGTTAGAAGTCAAGCATCATTTTAGGTACGGTTTGTGCCCACCCGAACTTAACGCTGACACTACTGTAAATGACAGTATTTCGCCGAATTAATTTTGCGTTTAGAGCTAATCCAGTACATATGTACTGGATTATGGAAATTGCTCTATTGTTGGCCGACAGCTCCAGGAGGTTGCTGCCCTTGTTGTAGCTCCATAGAGCTCGGGCCTTTGGAGATATTTTTGAAAATATGGTAAAAACCGTAATTAGGCTGGGTGCCTATTTAGTATGGGTTCCCATTTACTCTGGTCCAGACTAATAGTGTTCGTAACAATTCAATTTTGATGATAACTTCATTCGGTATTCGGCCCGAAAGTGATGATAAATCATCCAAAACACATCCACACCATTTATGCCACGTTACCATTATTTAGTATGGATGGATGCCTTATTAGCGGATGCCTTATTAGTGTGGATGATTTTGATCCAGACTAGTTGTGTTCAACCTCCAGGAATTTTGCCGGTGCAATTAGTCTGGGCCAAACTAATTACGGTTTGTAGCTCCAAGGCCGAAATAGCTCCAGAAACTACAGTTCTCTAGTACGCGCGAGCCGAAATAGGCAACCCGGAGCCGTCGCCCCGGTAGGGTACGAAGGCCGAAATAGGCAACCCGGAGCCGTCGCCCCGGTAGGGTACGAAGGTCGATAAGCCACTGTACGAGAGCTTGCTTCCATTTATAAGAGAACTGCAGTCAAAGTTAGGTGATTTGACCCCGATTAAAATAACACCTCTATACATTCGTCGAAGCTCACTGAGGACTTTCTAGTTGCTATAAACATTACGACGCTGTAGTGGCCGATTAAAAGCACTGATCTCAACATCATCGAGAACGTGTCGGCCTTCAAGCAGAATCAAGAAAGCTAAGCTTAGCGCGGTTCAGGAGCAATCGCAAAAAAAACAGTTTTGAGTCGGTTCAAAATTATAGCCGCACTATGAAGGCCTACATTCGAATTGCTCTAATAACCTGTATTAACTTCTTTCAGCAACCGCGTTGCTTCCAACCTTTTCAGGACGTTTTGAACTAACTTATTAACGTAAGCTGGATCAATTCGAGGCCATTCGCGCTTGATCTGGGCGATCAAATCGGAGGGTTTGTCAAATTAGCGACTATTTGCGTACACTCGGCAAGCTAGAAGGCCGACACGTTCTCGATGATGTTGAGATCAGTGCTTTTAATCGGCCACGACAGCGTCGTAATGTTTATAGCAACTAGAAAGTCCTCAGTGAGCTTCGACGAATGTATAGAGGTGTTATTTTATTGGAAAATCGGGGTCAAATCACCTAACTTTGACTGCAGTTCTCTTATAAATGGAAGCAAGCTCTCGTACAGTGGCTTACTGTACTTGGTAGAGTTCTGCTTACCCTTTAAGAAGACCAGGTTGGTTGTGCCGTACCAGTTCACCCCTGCTCAAATCATGACGCTTCCCCCACCGTTAACCCTCTTCGACATCATTTTGGCGCAGCTCGTAAGTCGTGCGAATAGAAGCGGGCCCACCAGGGCCGTCTAAATTGAATGTCGTTTCGCGCGTAAGCACCACGCAGCGCTAGAAGTCCCGTTTGTTAGCGTGATGCTCCGCGAAAGTCACCCTCGCCTACTTGTGGCGATGCTTGATGGATGGGGCGAGTTTGCGCAGAGCATTTGTGATGTAGCGGTTGCTACGCAGTACGCGCAGCACCGTAGACTAGCCAGGACGGCATGGAAGCACGCCACTTGTCTCCTTTGCTGATAGGTTTTGCACAATAGCCTGCTGAATAATACGTCTTGCCTCCTGACCAGCTATCTTCGGTCTTCTTCCTGCCCTCTTGGTCGCTGAAGCCGCCTTACCGTGCTTCAAGTGGTTCCCGATAGCCTTCTCATCACGCCCAATCATCTCCGCAGTCGTTCGGTTGCTTCTGCCGGCTTTAATGTAGGTGTTCATCTTGGCACACTCTTCAATACTGTTTTTTTGCGATTGCCCCTGAACCGCGCTAAGCTTAGCTTTCTTGATTCTGCTTGCTGCATGGGTTTTCTATCGCTTTAAGTCGTCTCCTAGACGCTCACTTAGTTGGAAAAGCACAAATGGCGGCTCTAGAAAACCAATTTCCAGGTGCGGCTATAATTTCGGCGCACAGTGTAAAACCGTTTGATCCGTTTAATCCGTAATCTATTTTAAATTACCGGAGGGTTTAATGCGGCCCCAGACGGTTGCTGGAACGCGACCTTCGGGTATAGTGAAGTTCAGTCACTAGTTCAATCACGTTGCTACGTAAGAGTCCAATTAGAATTGTTTGATCCGACCAAAAAGTGGTCTCACCAAACAATTCGCCGTGATTATACTTTAATGCGCGACCTTCCGTCAGGGTTTTGGAAGGCACCCCCTGGTTCTTCAAAACTCCAAGTCTTCAACACGCGTGGAGAACTGGACGCTTGTCCCTCGGAATAGCTGAAGGCCTGATAAGTAGTCTACGTTGGTATGTAGCCAGGGATTGACAGTACTTTGATTTTCTTCTGAATTACTATAGTAATACCCCAGCAGGGGCAACTGAACTACTTAAGAAATATCAATATTACTTCTGAGATATCCGTTAATATAGTAATATTAATATAGTAACGGACAGAATTTCCTAGTAGTTTTGGTGGTCGACTTCCTGATCCATGACTCCGCGCTCCATATGATGGTTTTCCGATCGGTTATGCTTGAGAAGCACCTGCATTTCCGCGCGTTGGCTGTCCGTCATCGCCTGAAATTACTCATCCCGAATCCTCCAGTCGAGAAGACATGCTTTTGAAACGCGTTGGACGGACTCCGTTCCAGCCAAACGCTTGACAGATATGGAGAGTCGACGTATCGGGTTAGCGACTCCAGAATAGTAGCGATAATAATTTCTTGTTACCGGTAGTGATAATATCACTACTAATAACAGTGATATGCTAAAGTTCTGGGCGATTAGTAGTGCTAATTGAATATTAGCGAGAAAAAGTGGTATTAGTAGTTCTATTAGAACTATGGGTTGAAGTTCAGGAACTATAGTAGTGCTATTAGCACTGCTAATGGAATCTTTATCACAGCTACCCACAAATCTGTCACGGAATATCAGAGATATACACAAATGGTTTCATTAGCAGATAATCTTCTCGCTGAGGTAATCCCAACTGGGATGCGGCGCCGACACATAGACTGACCGGAGCAGCAAGTGGCTCTCCTCACTTCGAGCCTTGTTCGGAGCATACTAGGCTGCGAGCAAACAGCCAACCCACCTCTCAATGAGCGGTGAACGGCGCTCATGCACACATGGAAGATCGACTGTAACCAGTGGTGTGGGAGTAACACTGTGAATACGCTACACTTCTGCAGATTACAGATACACTACACTTTTTTACAAGGCACATATCCTGCACTTCTGCAATTTAATCAGGAAAGAAAGCTCCAAAAGTGAATGTCAATCTCGAGATTTAGTTTAACCCAGTGATCGTATTTTGCAAACATCCCCAGCCTTCTTATTGTGTATGTCATCGCGGTTCCGCATTGAGTTCATTCCGTATCTACCGCAGTTTGACATCGCGGTAGTTACCGCAGTGTGACACCGCGGTAGTTGCCGCAGTGTCGTATTGCGGTAGTTACCACAGTGTCGTATTGCGGCAAGTACCACAGCGTGACTTTCGGGATCTGCCTCAGTATAATATCGCGGTGGCGATAGTATGTAAACGCCTTGGAGATGCAGGTTACGTATATTAGTCTTTGCTATTCTGATTTTTACTTACCCTTTTGAGGTCCACGCGCGACTCGGTTGTAGAGTTGGGAGCGGTACACAGCAGCCTTCGTCACGTTAAAATCTCCAGATTTCCACTCACCCAGTTTGTCCTCAATAGATAGAGGTTCTGTAGCCGCTATATGTTTTGAAATTACTTCCATGTAATGAAGCATGTATAGCCCACAATCCACACTGTTTGATTGATGCGGCTTCGTGTAGAAGACAAACGTGCTCCATCCAAATGCAGCTTGTGACTCAGATTCTTTTTCGTGGAGTTTGGGTAGAAAACACTTCGCAAGATCAAATGCGTATGCGGAACTGTGCGCCCTTCTCATCGAATTGATATGGTACACTTGGCGTGTAAGGAAACACGATTTTACGAGTCCTCGTCCCTCCTTTCAAAGTAAGGGGAACGAGCCCTACCAACAACACACGCTTTCCCGTTAAGGTCGGCGATATATCGTTGGGATAAAATCTGAAGACCAGATCCGATCCCTTACACCGGGCTGGAATGTGCCTGTGTGCCCCGTTGGGTCAGGCAGGTATTCCCACAGAAATAAATACACCCGTAGCCACGAGCAAAGGCTATGGTGTTTACACAGTTGCGCTTAGCGCTTACCCCCTGTAGTCCCTCAGAAAGGAATGGTACCCGGCCAGTCAAGGCCTTTTACAGGGGGGACCGAAGTGAAACCTCGGTCAGGAGTCAAATATACTGGGGGGCTGTGCCACTCGCCCAGAAACTTACAATGAGGTCTCTAATACCTCCCAACACTCGGCTACTTCTCCACTCTTGGCCTTACCAGGATGAACTCTGAGT
>JAIKVD010000112.1:0-19685 GCA_024679075.1 Phytophthora uliginosa | reverse complement strand
GACGGACTTGACTCTTGTGGCTTGAGGGGGAAATTCTACTCTGATTTAGTGATTAGAGGGAGGCTGTGGGGCCTCGTCTATAGCTAATCCCTAATGTCTATACAAAGATCAAGTATAAACCGAGCCTTCGCCCTAAGTCCGGATTCCTAATGAGAGGCAAAAAGAGGGTACTGATATGACTAACCGGAGGTCACGACGGGGGTTGTATTATAACCCGCCGTGACCCACAGTCACTATCTAGCCCGATGGCACTAAACTGCGGGAAAGGTGTGTAGCCAATCAGAGGACTCGGTCATCTTTCTCCGCGGGGTTCAAGGTCGTTAGACCTCGGCGCGGGGCTGTCAATCAAAGTCGAAACTCGACATCACTATTCTTGGCTCCGAATGCAATGGGTTTTCAATTACTAGCTAGAAGTCTCCAGGGACGGGGAGAAGTACGTAGCGATAAGTTTTCTAGTCAAATTGTTTGATGAGATCCTTGAGCAAGCGAAGTTTCTTCTTTGGGTTGCGTGTAAATCGGGCGACGTCCATCGATAGATATAGTGTAGTCCCATAAGAACAAACTAATCCCTTTTGCGTGGCCATGTCCCTATAAATGAAGTAGTCAATAGCCGTCCCCGTCATTGAAGAAAGCGGCACATTGACACTCTCGTTCTCCTTGCCGCTAGACATGTTTTCATCAGGTTCGTCACAAACTTCAGCAACGTCACCACTGGTAGACCCACCAACGTCAGTAACCGGATATCCACCAACACCAATAACCGCAATAGTATCATCTGTCGGTGCGCTATCAGCACCTTCGATCACATTTTGACCATGGCCGGTGTCAATATCTCTCGATTGCACGCGTTCGGACACGCGGGGTCGTTTACGTGCATGATCTACCGAACCATACGATGTTGCCACTACAATAACCTCTTCGCCTGTAGGTACATCATCTGCACTACACGCAATCGACTTGAGGGTTGTCGATTTGGTACCTTTTCCTAGCCAGTAAAAGTTTCTCAAATGTTTTGTACTGACAGCTCGATAACCTTCCCGATCTCGATGCATGGCCTCAAACTTGTCATCTTTGAGTATGTGATCACGAATATAACTGGTAAGCGATCCGTCAGCGCTTCTTACCCGCGCCATACTTTCCTCGATGGCAGCGGCCGCCTCTGCGTCGTCATCTGTGTTGTGGCAGCCCTCCAATACCCTGCAACATCACTAGCGATCCCGACGACCCGCTGTCTCGCTGCTGGAGACAGCCTTGAAGCGATTTCACTACAGCCGCAGAACGGCTCACAGCTTCTTTAATTGCACACTCTTTGACAGCGTGAGCGATTGCGGTAACCTCGGCGGCAAATACGGCAAGCATGAGTTCGCCTCGATACGTATTGAATGCTTCAACCTGCTCGTAAACCTGGCTTTCGGAGCTCTTGCCTGCACTGGCAACGACGCTTTCTGCACAACTTGCGGGGTGGCTACGTCTGCACGCACCATTCTAGGGCACTTTCGAGTTTGCAAGATGCTGCCATCGAATACACACCAGCGTCACGCCCGGAGCTTTAAGGGAAAGACCGACGGGTCATTTTTGGCGTGTCAAGATCAACAAAAACCTACATGCCCACCAGCCGACCACCAGGTCAGAACTAGTAATTCGAGTGCTCCAGTCGGCAGCGGGTTGTTTGCACGACCCCAAGCACGACGTGGCAGAGCTGAAAATATTGACGATATCGAGCGTCTTTACGCTAAGCGCTGGGTTCATGGCCAAAAATACTATCTGGTGCAGTGGGTGGGGTACCGCGAACTGACGAGGGAGCCCGCCAAAAAATTCCCGTGGAGATTAAAAGTCGACTTTGAGCTGGAGGCAATAAAGTTCGTTTGGCTATACCAGTCTACCCGAGGAAGGCGTCGCCCTGTGTCACCAACGCGGCGGAGTGAGCGCATTGCTGCAAATGAAGGTGCTTAAGTTCGCCCAGACAAACTTAATACATACTTGTAATTTGAATGCCGATTTGGGATAATCCAGTACATAATATGTGCAATTTCCATAATCCAGTACATATTATGTACTGGATTATGGAAATTGCTTGCCAAAAATAGCTCCAAAAACCCGAGCTACAGTTCTCTATTTTAACGTATATGAGATCTCCTACTCCAGAAAGATCTTCTAATTCAGAGTATAAAAGTGAACATAATACCCAATTTTGCAAGGAAGAGCAGAAAGGGACAAAAACAAAATACAACAGTACAACTTCAAGAATCCGGGGTCTGAAGTAGGAGATCTCGTATACGCACGGCATTGTTATGGAGATTACGGATTTGCTCGTTGCTGAGATAACCGTAAACGTTGAAAGCTCTACCACTCCGTTCCGTTATTATAGCACGGTACCACTTTTTTGGTTGTTCCGGAAAAATAGCACGCAAAAACAACTTGATTTAAGTATGGTTAAACAAAAAATGGCCACTAACAATCCATCCAGATTGTAAAAACGGCTTTGACCGAGGCCTTTTTACTTACTTCTTGTCTTTTGTCTCTTTATTGGCATACAAAGACCGTGGCAATGGCCACATCAAAAGAACCGTATGATCGTTCTGCTTCTTTTGAGCCCAAGAACGTAAAAAAACACTGGAAAACTCGTAAAACCTTGTTACGAAGTACCTGTACCTTGCTATAATAACGGAACGGAGTGGTACTTGAAATCACTGTCCGTCGTCGCGAGAGCTTTACTGTACAATGCGTTGCCATTTCCAAACCGGCCTCATGGCCAGAACGTCCTCCTCGTCGCGTCCAAAATCGCCAATGCGTCTGGGCTACATTCTCCTAGTAGTTGTCGCCTTCGCCATCCTGGGCTTTGCTGTCGCCGATAACGCATTTGGTCATGAAAACGCAGTACCAAGAGACAGCCGCAGCCTCAGAAGCAGCAGTAAAGCGGAAGCCGGCGTTGATACGACCAATGCTGAGATCGAAGAGAGAATGAAGATGCCGGACATCGCCAAAATCTTCTCATTTTCCAAGAAAGAGTCTAGCGTGGTCAAGAATTTGAAGGGGAACCCTGCCCTGACCAAGACGCTGAGCAACCCTTCGCTTCGCAAGTCTTTCGAGAAAAATCCCCAGCTTGTCAAAACCATGAGCAGCTTGCAAAAGAACCCGGCTGTAGTGGAGAGGATGAAGAGTCTGGAGAAGAGCCCTTCCATGAACAAACTCAAGACCGTGCTCAGCAAGAATCCTGGTGCGCTCACTGAAGGGAACGTGAAGAAGCTTGGTGCGGTCGTGCTGAAACCTTCCCGTAAAATGACCGATAGGGATCAAGGGATTTTACTCGCGTGCGGTGTGATGCTGGTGTTGATACTTGTCGGCACGATTACAATTGCTGTAACCGCGGGATCAAGGCTTTAACGGAGGGGATGTAGTCACGCTAAAAAGCTGTAGATACTAAAGATTTAGTACTACTGAAGTTTGGGCTCCTGTAAGCTAGCCATCGCTCCGCTGGACTCGCTTGTCATGATTGGGTTGTATGCTCCTTCCCTTGGTGGCTTGCTTTACAATCAACCCTGCTACAACTCTTCAATTTGCCCAACCCGTCGCAGCTCGCACTGTTCCAGCCAGCCCCCAAAGATGAGCGAGAAGTTACCGCCCATCAGTATCCAACCCAAAGCCAACATGGTTGTGACCCGTATCAACCGCGAAATCGCCGGAGTGGACTTGACCCGCGAACGCGAGTCGCCTATCATCCCCGTTTGCACGGCAACACAGGACGAGTGGAGAGAGTATCTGGACAGCGAGGACCAGGCGCTCAGATCGAAGTGGATGGAGTGGATCGAAGGGACAATCTACATCGTTGAGGTACCGAGTCAACAACACGAGTTGTTCAATGATAACTTCAAGATGTATATTGCCACCAAGCGTGCCTTCCGCGCATATCTGAAGCCCTGGGGCTCTTCGGTCATCCCAGGTCATCCCAGGCTACCCGACTATGAAGCAGACTCAAGTTTCGGTCCAAGGCAAGAAATAGGAGCTCCGTTGCCACCTGGGGTTCAAGATTATAGGTCTTGGTACACACTGATAGTCGAGGTTGGGAAATCGCGTGGCTGGGGAGATACAGCGGGGTTTCTGGGCTGGAAGGCTCAGGAGTGGGCCAGGTTTCCAGGAGTGCGCTAGATCCTGTGCGTGTCGATCGCAGATGGCTTGGCGACTGCCGAGTACAAACTCTACACGGTGCAACGGGACGCTCAAAATGAAGCGCCCCCATTGCCCGACCTCATTTTCGCTCTTCTTCTCGTAGCTACCGGTAGCCACCGTAGTCTACTCGACAGAGTGTCGTTAGCAAAGGATTTTTTAGGACTTCGTAAATTAAACGCGGTGGTTGTGTGTGCTTCGCTGTTGATATCTATCTACCGACGCCTATATTACTATCACAGCATATTTTAATGGTCATGCGTGCACGTTAGGTGGTGAGTTTCGATCCCAACTAGAATCCGACGACTCGCGTCCATTTCTTACTCAAAATTCATGTTACCGACTAGTCCATTCCGTCGTCGTCCTCGTACTGGTCCTGGGCGATGTCCCTACTGAGCCGCTTGCGCGAGCCTGCTCGAACTTTGAGAATCAACTGCTTGGCCTCCTCCGGGTGCATCGTGTGCAGCTGAGCCATCATCTCCATCGTCGACTTGTACACGTACGTGTGCGGCACCTCGTTCTCGATGTTCTGGGTCGTCACCGCGTCCAAGTTGCGCACGCTCACTCTCCGAGCGAGGATGGGGGCCGCCCCGATGACGGTCGTCGCCGTGTTTTTCCGCTTCCCGGCGTAGTTGTTGGCTCGAAGCATCGAGTGGTTTTGAGGAGCAGGCGCCGTCCACGACTGCTTGTTGCGACGCTGGTAGCCCGGGAAGTCCTGCAGCAGCCGCTCGTACGGCTCGTGGTCGAGTCGGTAGAGCTCCGCGACGCTGAGGGCCATGCACGTCTCCAGTCGCGAAATTCCGTACAGAAGCGCGAACTCGCCGAAAAACTCGCCACGCTCGCGCATGGACTCGCCCGAATCTATTCCCACCGAGATCCGCCCCTGGGCGATGAAGTACATGCTGCGATCCATGTCCCCTTTGGTCACGATCTCCTCGCCTTCGGAGCAGACCACGTACTCCAAGCACACAAGGAGTCCGCGCAAAAAGTTTTCGTCTAATGCGCGGAACACCCGAACTTGGGCGGCAAAGTCGTGCTGGGTGGCGAACACGACGTCTTCGTAGAGGGCCCTCGAGACGTTCGCGACTGAGGCGAACTCGGGTTTGCCCTGGTGTCGTCTCCACATCCGCGCGTAGTAGGCCTTTACCTGCCGCTTGAGGCCCTTTGGGACGTCGTTTTCGTTGAGAAAACGCTGCAGTTCCCCGAGATTCTGCTCGAATGCGGCTTCTTGTCGCGCCTGGGAGTCGATCCACTCGCCCTGGGCGCCCACCAGCGCGCCGTAGATGTAGATACTCCAGAAGGTGATCACGATCTCCGCTGTCAGCTCCATCGGATTCATCGAGATGATGTCCCCGTAGAAGAGAGTGGAGATGCACTCCAACGAGAAGAGCAGCGACCGAAGATACTCACGCGCGAGCGAGACGCTGTCAAGCGTGAAGGTGGGCGCTGCCTCACTGAGAGCACGATGGGCTTCGCTGATATCGGTCGCCATGGACGTCTCCGTCCTGAACGGTAGCATCCCTGGTGTCGACAACCACGACACCCCATAGCGCCATAACGCAACCTCGCTCGTGATGAACCAGATGCATGCTAGGATGTGGCCCATTGCCATGTACGACGCCATCGAACGCAGAAAATAAAGCAGCTCTTCGGTCACAGGGAGCTGGAGGTCGTGGATTGCAAACTGGAACAATTCCTCCGACAGGGGCTGGATCCGTCGTACCAGCAGCATCCGATTCACCCGCAACAGCCAGCGTGCTGTCCACCACAAAGCGCGACCCGCCTCGAAGTTCAGTGTGCCATTCGGCAAGCGTGCAATGCCTCCGAGTAGTAACATTTCCATTGGGAGCATAGCAAGTATGTCAGTACGAAGCTCCGACGTGAAGCTGAGCGTGAGTGCGTGTCGTATCCCTCCGGTTCTCTCTCTGGCCGACGCAATGGTGAGTCCGCCGTGCTTAGGTGAGGCGTGGTAGATCCGATAAACCAAGTCGACAAAGCACAGCAGATCCAGGAAAACCTCGAAATTGGACCAACTGGTTAGCACGCGTTCGGCCAGTTCCGTCACCGCGTGCGAGAAGCAGACCTTGAAAGGCGTGACGACCAAGTGGTAGACGAATACAAGAAGGATGACAAGGTCCCAAGCCTTCCCCATCTGCTTCACCCGCTTGATGAACACTTTCGACTGGAAGTTACTGAGCGCGGCCCGAAGCACTTGCTGGTTCGGAATCTGCAGTTGCGCTGCATCGACCACTTCGGAGCGCAACTTGCCCGACCGCTGGCGACTGAGCTTGAGCTCTTCACTCAGTGGGGATACCTGCGTGCTCTTCAGATTTTGGTCTTGATCCACAGCTCGCGAGGAGCCCAAGCGCTTCAGAGTTGGTACAAGAAGTTCCTGCCAGTTCTTCTTCCAGCGGCGAAAGCGATGGTACCAATGCAGCTGAGTCGCGTACTGCGGACGCTGACAGCGCTGTAAGATTTCAAAGTCAATCCCAGGCCCTCCCTTGCGTTCATCGTTGGCCAGACGATAGTAGCCTTTGAAGTGCTCTCGATCCCGGAAAAAGGCATCTCCAAACACTGTAAGAGAGCGACTACGAACCAAAACGGATCGCTGAGCTTTCGCGGGGGTTCTCTTGGACGAGGCCACCAGAGCTTGGTGATCGTGCAGTTGAGGCAGCAAAGCCGGGAAACTTTGTCGACGGACAGGGGCCAGCTTGGTGCTGGGTCTCGGAGCTGCTACCTCCCCCTGGGCGAGGGCGGCTTCCGGTCCGATAGTCTTCCGTCGACTCACGGACGACACCATCTGCATGATCGCCGCACTCCACTTGCTCTTGGCACGTGCATCAAACCGAAATGGTCTCAGCTGCTTGGCCTTCTTCGGCTTGACCGGCATCGGAATTGGCGTCGACGGCTCCAACCCCGTCTCCGAGGGAACCAAGTCGCTTAGCAGTGTGCTAACGACATGCTGCAACGCGGCGAGTAACTTGAACCGAGCCCAGCTCTCCGTCTCCAGCTCTCTGATGTTATCCGCACCGAGACTTTGGCTTATGTACTGGTTGATCGGGTTGAGATCCAGGATGAATTGGCGCTGGCGTAAGTCGTCCGTCTTGTTGGCGCGGACATCGGACGGCAAGTCACGCACACTCCCTTTGAAGCAACAGAACCAGTTGCTTCGAGCAGGTTCCATGGGGTGGAGACTCTTTGTCGCGAGTCACGCCTCGAAGAAGACTCTCGATCGGATAATGGCACAGCGCACGCGGTACTTTTGGACAAGAGATACTCGGCTTTCTTCTCGAGGAGCTGGATCGTTGGCGACACGAACATTCGGCAGATTTCGACCTTGGACATTTTCCGTGGTGGCGTAGTAGCCCAAACCAAAGCGTGTCCGTCATTCGCCGGTGGTCCGACGACGTCTTTTTCCCGTGTTAGAAGAAACCTGGATGCCCTTTTCATCGTAACATTTATACTTGGCCGACGCGCATCAGCGTTCTTCGCCCGACTGGCGGTGCGAAGACAGCCTCGTTGATACCGTTGAAGACGGGAGTTGACCCAGCCGAGGATCGCAAACTGCGCGTGCTTCTGGACATTGAGATCGGATGGGTCGTCGCTGGGCATCCAGAGCTCCTGCCAGTCCTGTTTCGTGATATGCAGCACTTCACACGACGTGGTTGCTCGTATCGTTGCAAGTCGTCGCTGGTTCGGGAGGAAGAAGGCGATCTCGCCGAAAAACGCGCCTTCCGTCAGCACTGCCACGCTAGCAACAGACTTGGTCCAGTATGCGGCAGCCATCCCCTTTCGTAGCGTACACAAGCGGCTTCCAAACGTGCCCTCGACGAGGATTTTATCGCCCGGGATGATTAACTCGGACTGGAGACGTAGCGCCAGATTGTTGATCTGTGTCGCGGTTAGGAAGCTGCTGATCGGGAGCTTTTCGATCGAGTTGCCGTAGATCTCCAGCATGAATTTGAGTCGGAGGTTGGCCGACAAATCGTGGATCGTCCGGCACATGTCGGTGCCTTTCGTCTGCTCGAACTCGACTCGGAAAAAATACGTAACCCGCTCCCGTAGCCCATGCGACAGCTCGTGCTCGTTGGCAAAGCTCTCGAAACTCGCAATGCGGTTCTTGTACTGCTTGGTTTCTTTTCCTAACTCGAGAATGAGCTCCGAGATCTCACCGACGATGTGGCCGATGACGAAAGTGCAGCACAAGCACGTGAACCCCGTCCAGATCGTCCCTGCCATTCCGCGAGGAACAATTTCACGGGACCCCACGAGCAAGAGAGTCGTGATAGCCCAGTAGAAAGTCTTCGCGTAGAGCATAGGAACCGAGGGGTTATTGTGCAGCACCGGATCATGAGCCATCCAGCATCTCGCAAGGTGTTCACACTCCCGCTCCGAGATGAAAAAGAAAATGCAACCAGCGTAGTGAGCCACGAGGACGAGAACGATGAGCAACTTGATGGGGCTCAAGTACGCCGACACATTCCGGGACGCAAAGTGTTGCTGGATCTGAACGATCGCGTCGTCCAGATAGGACCACAAGTTGACACAGCGAATGAGTCTCGGGAGACGAGATAAACTGGCAATCAAGGACCCGCTTGCGAATGTGGTGTATATCGGCAATGAGGCCATCAGGTCCCACTTGAATCCCGAGCGGAGATACTGTTTATCTGCCACTTTTTGCTCTACCAAGTTCTCCATGTTGACCTCGGAAGTGCCAAAGGAATACAGTCGCAGATAGATATCAACAGCGAAGCACACGTCACAGCTCAGGTCCGCGATCCATACTGCAGCACTCATGCTACTCGTAAAGCCCAGGTGCGAGTGGAAGCAGATGCGGAAAATGACAAAGACGGCGTTGTACACGTTCCAGCAGGTTATGAGCGTGTTCCACGCACTTTTGAACGTGTCCATGGCTGTGTAAGCCCCGCGATTGGAGTCTTCGTCTGTACTGGTGATAAACACATTATCTCGTTGGTAGAAGAGACTCGGAGTCTGGAGAAGATGAGGTTGCAGCTTAATCCTCGCAAGATTCGCCATCACCCGCTTCATGATTGCTCTCTCTTCGGCCCAATGGCTCCGAGCCTCTTCCTTCATATCTCGGAGATCGTCCGTAAATTTGCGTTGGATCGGATCAAACTGCTCCCTCGACATGACAGATAAGAGCACGCCTGTGAATTACTATAGTAATACTCAAACTATTACTTCAGAGAGTATCGACTATTAATAATACAACCCTTCCAGACAAATATTACGGTACTCAAAAGTATCCCCCGAGTACATGGAGCCCCCACCTCCTCTCCGCGTCGTCTGCCTGGCGCTGAAGACTCCGTTCCAGGGTCTTCCTCCCGTGGTCGACCTCGTGACCTCCTTCCTTATGCCGCACACTATCGACCGGGCCGTGTACTGCCGTCTGCACCGCGTTCTGGCGATCTACGAGCCCTCTCGGCCGTACACGGTCGATGCCATGGACGGCTCCGCAGCCGCGGGGCGCTTGGGGCTCGTGCAATGGCTACACGCCAATCGAAGTGAAGGCTGTTCGTCCGCTGCCTTCATCGGCGCGGCCGCCAACCGCCACTTCAACGTCCTTGTGTGGCTCTACGAGCACTACCCAGAGGTGGCGAACCCGGCCCAAGAGCTCGCCATAGCGGCTCAGCACAACCGCATTGAGGCGCTGAGCTTCCTGCTGCCCAAAGTCACGCGCGAGCAGGTGGAACCGGCACTAGAAGCCGCAGCCGCCAACGGGCACGTTGCAGTGCTGGAAACCCTGCTCCACCGACCGTACAGCATGAGGAGGTCGCTCTTGGCTGCGGCGGAGAACGGGAGGGCGCAGGTAGTCCAGTTTCTACTGGAGAGAGGGCACACGGACAGGTATCGGCTGGTGAACCCGGCGTTGGTGAAGGCGGCGGAGGGGGGACACTGCAACGTGGTGGAGTTGCTGGTGGATATGAGCGACGACTACACGATCAGTGATGCGTTGATAACTGCGGCGGCACATGGACGGGGTGACGTTGTGGAGCTGCTGTTGCGGAGCTGTCGACTGGAGAGACTCAATATCGCGCGCGCGCTGGAGAAAGCGGCGGAGTTTGATCAGTGTGACGTGGTGAAGTTGCTGCTGGAAGGATTTGCTGGAGAGGAGAAGGCAAGTGGGGTCATGGCTGTGCGGGCGGTGAAATCTACCGTCAACTTGGCGTTTCTTGCAGCTGTGGACCAAGGGCGCATCAACGTTGTGAAGCTGCTGATTGACACGTATTCTGATCGGATGAGTGACGCGCTGATTACTGCGGCTTCCAACTCTCAGCTTGAGGTGTTGGAGTTCCTTCTCGATTATTGTCAAGAGCGTCACAGGAGGTGCGATGATTTTGATCAAAGTATAACCGCGATAGCTGAAACAGCTGCGTGTAGACGCAGCGTGGAGATAGCCGAGCTGCTGGTGGCCAAGTGTGATACGTTGAACACAGGTGGCGCGCTGAGGATAGCGGTGGACAACGATGATCTCGATATGCTTAGACTACTTGTCGTCAAGAGCAACTTGGTGTCGATCCAAGAAGCGGTTGTGAGTGCAGCAGTCACGAATCGGGTTCAAATTCTAGAGCTTCTCCTTGAGCGTTGTAACGCTGTCACGATTGAGCGGTCTTTGATCCGAGTCGCGTCCGATGGTAACTCTACGGTGTCGAGGCTATTGCTCGGAAAATGTGACCCTGGCGCCCACGCTCGAATTTTCGACAACGCTGCCAGACACGGTCTTCTTGATCTTGTTCGAGTACTGCTCGACATGATGAGCACTCACAGCATCCGTTGTGCATTGATCTCTGCAGCGATGAACGGGCATGCGGACGTAGTTGAAGTACTGATGGATAAAAGCGACTCGACTGGTATCACTTGTGCGTTTGAAATGGCAGCGATCAGGGGCCGGTTAGGCGTCGTTGGGCTGCTTCGAAGTCGTTGCGACGCGTCCAGCATAAGCTTCGCTGTTTCGGCGGGTGATTCAAATGTGATACACTTGCTGCGAAACAAACGCGCTCGGAGGGAGTGAAGGCAGATCGAATTTGACTTTTTTTTCCGCTTGGAATCGTAGAAGTAGTAGCGACGGTTCAAAGAAGCAAGAACATGGTTTATGATCTTTCTCGACTTAATTGACGATGAAGCAAGATTCCACTGGACGCAGTACGGTAAAAACGCTAGATCGATCACTCTGAACTCCTTCTCTTACGCAACCCGATGTGCGAAGGGTTCTTCTTGGCCCCCTGCAAGACACACAAGCAAAAATAACGTCGTCCGCAGGAACCTTGCCAATTCGGCCGAGACAGGACGGTGTTTTGAAGGCCACTTGTATCTCCTCTCTCGTGCCTGCGATGACTACGATTCATGCTCTGGCCCCACTCCAGCGGCGGCGAAAAGCAAAAGGTGACCGCAAGGCCAAGACGATATCCAGCAGTGAACGAGGAATTAAATTCCGTCAACGCCAGCGGGATCGAGAGACCACACTATCGAACGACACTCAAAGACTTCGTGAAGAAATCCTACGCCTCCAGCGTTGCGGGGTCTATATGAAGGGAAGTATCTTCTATCGGCTTGCACAACTACTGATGCGCCAATGAAGTTTAATTATGGAGTACTTCAAGCAGTTCCGTATAGAACTACACGCCCCCAACGGTACTGTCTTCAGAAAGACAGAAAAATTTCCTGAATGCGTGGATAGAGCCGCATACCAAGTTTGGAGGTAAACCCGCAGACGATATGATTCTGTGCGTCTGGGAACACTACTCCAGGTTTCACACGTCGGTTAAGCTCGAGTTGGAGTCGGCCATAGAGGTAACTGGAGATAACTGCTCAAGTGTAGTCGTCCGTGTCACCTTACACTTGCGTTATCCTCGACGCACCATTCAGCCCGTGTTCTCCAGCGCTATCGGAGACGAGGAACACATTCAGAAGCTTGTCGGCCAGTATTTGCACGTGCACTACAGAGCTCAGAAGCACTTCAGCGAGAATGGAAAATTGGAGGGTTACGATAGATTTTGTGGGAGCGTTGTTGGAGATTCTTGACAGTATTCGAGACTGTGAAATAATACTGGGCTGAGCGCTGATTAAAGGACAATTGCTCGGGGAGAAGCCAGAACCAGAAGCCCAAGACACGAAACCAGTCTCGAAGTTATCGATGGTCGAGCAAGTCTTCGATCCCACCAAGTCAGCAAACAACACCACGGATAAAGCGCGATCACCTGCTTCGCACTTGCATGCGATGGATCTCGAGTGCCGTGATGTACATTTTAAGGCCTGATACACGTACGGTACGGTGCATCATTGTTTTTGGCACATTCACATGAGTTTCGAGGGTGAAACCAAACTTCACACTAATCAAGGGAACTTCATGTTGTGCCTAGATGGTCACATTTTCTATCTATGCTTGCCTTTGCAGTCCAATGCTTGCCCTGTGCACAAGAGCCTTGATCTGGAGTAGAAGATTTTTTAATGAGCTGTGCTGTACGCTAAATTGGAATGTTTGGCACGTTTTTGTGTTTTTATACTACTTCTGAAGTACTACTACTTCAAAGTACTACTGAAGTGCTTCATATCTTTCGTGGTGTCGAAGAGTCCGGCTTTGGTACTGCGGTCATCAACTTTGGCGAAGACTTTCTGCTGTGCTCTGTATTCCATGCTGGAATGGGACTTGCCCACTCACACTGTAAGTTGTAAGTTACACCGACAATGAACGCTTATTATCTACTTCGAAATGGAATAGCTGAAGTGGCATATTTTACGGGGAGGTTTGCGTTGGATTCATATAGTGAGTTTCAGCTACAGTAGGAACGCTTATCAATAGGCTGCTGAGCAGGGCTTCCAAGGATAAACAGAGAGGAGGAAGTGGAGGAAGTATTACGATCCATTTCGTCATGTTCGTTTTGCAGAGAATCGGAAAACCTTGCAGAAAAGTGGAGATACATGTACTTTCACTTGATGATGGTGCAGTTGACATCGCCAGTTGAACGTGACATAGAATGTTGATCGTGTTGCGACAATTAGCACGTACTTCACAAGTACAGGTTGCTGTAGAGTCAGCTTGACAAAAGAACGGTGTCCATTTTCTTTATGTAAATGTTGAACTATGAGTTCGGATGAGCTACTTTCTGAACATTCTCATGGTACAGTAAATGTATAAAACCGTCGAGCGGTCTTGCCGAAGTGTACAGCTCAGCAGGAAATAATAAAACAACTGAGGCCCAGAAATAAGAAACATACCAAGTCTGAATCTGTTCGCTATGTTCTCGTCCGAGACTTGGACCGCGTCCGTGGCACATGCCTCGAGTGGCCACATTTTCGTCTTCATAAATCCGCAACACTTTGCATTGTGGCTCGTGAGCCAGAGGTCGAGGCGCGCTAATAATTCACACTCCGCTATCGGTAAAAGTCGATCGATACACCGGCATGCGGACGTTTAAACTAACTTTACTTTGGGTAATGTACCGTGATAAATTTTAGACAAGGAATGCGAAACTTCCCTGGAGCTACTCAATCAAGCCAGCAAAGCCAGCAGATTGAGGACCTTGGCAACGTCTTCGTACGTACAGACATCAACGACAATTGGCGGCTCTCATCAAGGTACTTGTACCCAGATGAGCAGCATCTAGTGAAGATACAACGGAGCACGTGACGTCACCTCCTCTGCCCAGCTTTTCCGAAATGTTGAAGGACGGCAATGAGTTCGAAGCGGGTCCGGGTTTGGGTTCTCTGCCCAAGGACTCAATTATGTTGCCCATGACCACCCCCGGTTTTGAAGTGAGCGCTGCCAACGAGAGCCAATCGGCACAGGATGCAATGGACCTTGTCAACTTTAGCTTGGGCCAACAAAATCCACTACCTCCATTAACCGTGCCAGATTCGACAACCCTCCAACAGACAACACAAATTGGGGCCGGCACATCCTCAACGCAGCCAACTAGGCCGTGTCCAGCCATGTGGAGCAGTGATGATGACGATGTTACCATCGCTAGCGGGTGCTCCTCTCAGCAGTACGAAATGTTTTTGTTTGGTGTCCCTCTATTTTCCCCCTTGAATTTGACTTTTTTCGTGTTATTGTTTATTATGATTAGAACCGCATCTTATCCAGACGACCGAAGTTTTCGGAAGAAATCGCGCGAAAAAATGCGTCGTAAAGAGGTGAACACCGAGGTGCGTTCACTGTGGTCCTCAATTTCATTGGGGGAGTAGCCAACAAATCGTGTGCTTTCTCCAGTTCGAACTTCTTGTAGATCTGTTGGGCTTCAGCAATCGTGTCCGCAAAAAAGCTATTTTGCACGAGGCTGCGTCTACTATCAAGAGTCTAAAGCGCGAGTGCAACCATCTACGCCAGGACCGCGATCTTCTGCAGCAAGAACTCGCGAAACTGGCTGCGCATCTAGACTCGTCCCAGCTTGAACCCGTTACGACATGCACCTCAACTGCTGAAGATGTGGAACATCGTTCAGATCTGAACTTTTCCATGGAGCCGTATCATTATGAGCACATGCAGGGTCAACCAGAATGTAGACAGTATCAGCGTATCTGCTGATCGTTTTAAGAGTCTCATTGGTGTTTTTTTAGTGTGTGCTTGTAGTATTTCCAATAAAAATGGCAACATATTATAGAGCTCGTCGCGGACTTACTAGTATGTTTTATCAAAGTAGAATGTGCAAGCGGCCACACACGTACCTATTCATATACTTCGAAGTCCTACAGTATAAAGTATTCATCGATTACCGTTCGTCTCGATTTGGAATCTGGACTGGCATCTGGGAATGAAATAAAGTTTTGTGCGTACGTGAGGCAAAGCTGTACATGCCTGAGTCAGAAGTTGGTGGCGTTTCTTGGATGAATACTCCTATGTGTTTGTTCAAGTATTCTTGGTTGTGATCCTACGAGTTATCTAGGCACGAATATGCACTGTAACTCGACTTTACGCAGACGTTAGTAGTAAGGTACTACAGTAACATCTATACGAGTTTGAATTATCATTAGCGTTAAAGTAATATTAAAGTAGTATTAACATCCGCTCAAACTCGTGTTAATAAGACGTTAGTGTTAAAGTACTACTACGTAGTAATACTCAAAATTCTCATGGTGAGTCCATCAGGGATTGCCCATGTGAGAAAGTTTTGTTGTCGATGTTCGTGCCTATGGACAACCTTTTCCAGCTCCCCTGCCTTCAGGGAATCGAGAAACTCGACATAGAAGAGTTCTTCTAGCTCCAGGAGCTCAGCTATCGTAGGCAGTGGAGTGACCACTTCACCCGCCTTGGGTTCGCCCGTGAAGTCGTCTAATACTCGAGGAGTACTACTCTTAGCCGCGGAAACCGCATCGCGACGTGACGCCTCTGCTCTGGGCGTAGTTGTGACCTTGTCACTCTGGTTGGCCTTGCAAGTGGGAGCCCCAGCTTGACCAATCGTAGTTGCGCGAGCAACAGCTCCAGCGCCTTCCTTCGCGTGAGCTGAACCAGCAACAACGCCTTGCGTAGTGGGAGCTCCGACTCGACCACTCTCTTTTGCGTGAGCAACAACTCCAGCGCCTTTTCCTACGTGGGCTGAACCAGCAACCACGCTTTGCGTAGGGGGAGCTCGGACGCTACCACCCCTCCTTGCGCGAGCTGTCACAGCGTCCGCGCCTTGAGTTCCCACTGCCCCTGGGGCAAGCGCAACTCGGTTGATAACTGCAGGACCATGTACCCCGACCGGAGGGGGATGTGAGTCCTGTGGATCTCCTCCACCACCTGCCCCAAGCTCTCGAGCTCGTGGAGGGGTGGGAATCGCAGGCGGCAATGCCGACGGCTGTTCGAGCACTTCCGAAGTGCCGGCAAAATGCCGTTCGCCGCGCGGCACACGGTGCTCATGCACAAACCCATCTCGGGAAGAGGAGGGGACATGACCCGCCAGGGCTCTGTCCGCGAGGGATTTATGGCTGGCACCTATGGTGCGACTGCGCCAGTCTATCCACGGCTCATGCTTAGCAAGCCAAGGCATGCCGAGGATTAGATCGTACCGATCATCCATGTCCAGGACAATGAACGGTCCGACCGAATTGAAGTCGTCAAACTTCACATTCAAGGGTAAGATAACCTTGCGTGTCGACACAATAGAGCCTGTCGCCAAGCGAACAGATACATTAGTATTACTCTTCGAAGCTTCTAAAGCACTAGCATACAATGCACTGTTCTTGGCCACACTGGCTTTCGTCGCAAAGTTGAATGACGCCCCTGAGTCGATCAGGACCGTCATCGGTTCTTGGTACCCTTTCACGCTGGCAGTGACGACCACGAGGTTAGACCGCGCAGCGTCCACGGAGGAACACAGAAGTGTCGTCCCAGGGACTTGCTCCTTTGGAGAATGTGGTGAATGGCTCACCTCCCTCAAAGAGGAGCGAAGTCTCCCAGCAGGGCGTCCCGCACCTACTGGGAGTCGCCGTTTTCCGACCGTGCCGCCTCGGTGCTGTTGAGGGTCGGCCGAGCCGAGGGCTTCTTGTCGCGTGGCGCCTTCCACGGGTTAGTGGGACAGTTCCGACGGAAGTGACCAGGTTGGTTACAACCGAAGCAGCGACCACTCGCACGTTGACCACGCTGAGAGCATGCCGACTCGGCGAGCGATATCTCCATAGGAGTGGGACCTTCACTTGCTTCAACATGGGGCGCCCTTGCGCCGAGCACACGCAGTGGTCTTCCAACATGGTGATATGGACCGCCTCATTGAACGTCTTCGGCTGGCGCCGGAAGAGTTCAGTCCGGACCGGACCCGTGCGGACACCGTCCATGAAGACCGTCACCTTGACGTTCTCAGAGAGGGGTGCGCCGGCCATGGCGGCTTCGACGTTGTGAAGCTCCATGACGTAGTCTTGTGGCGAGCGCTTTCCTTGCTTTCATCGCAAAAAGCTTTAGCGATGACGATAGGCCACGTTGGCCAGGAGGAAGGTGGAGCGAAGCTCCTGTTCCATGAACGACCACGAAGTGAAATACCCCGGAGACGCCGTCTCACGGGCCATGGCCCACGCACGTGCGCGCCCTCCAAGGTTGGATAGCGCAAACGCAACTTGGGCTCGCGCGTCATAGATCTGACCAGCGCTCAGCGCGATTTCGATCTCGCGAACCCAGAAGACAAGACTGTCTGAGTCTTTACCGTCAAACGTCGGAACCGACATCTTGACGGGCTTCGTCGTGGATGGTCGCGCAGCGAATGAGGCCGTGTTCGTGGCGGACGCTTGTGCCGCACTCTGTGCCTCAGCCCGCATCGTCCCACGAGCGGCTTCCTGCGCAGCAGCGCTCACGTGAGCAATCAGCGACGACTCGTACTTGTCGAAGCGTTCCACGCGCGCCCTTTGCTGCTCAGCAGGAAGATTGGGAAATCCAGCGAAGGCTGCCTCGCCCAGGAGGCTGACCATCTTCTCCAGTGTAGCCCAATGGGCATCGGAGAGGTGAGGAAAGTCCTGCCGCGCCGGCAGCCGACTCCCTGAATCTTCCATACTCAAAGAGACCCTGATTGTAGAGATCCGCGCCGGTCGCGGGATTGACTACAAGTGCTACCAGGTGTGACGGGGGTCACACGCACCGTAGCTTAGAGGAAGCGTAACATGCTAACCCGAGCAGACACCTGGCGTCTCTGTTGCTCTCTATGCAAAAGGCCTGGCCTTCCCTGTCGACTAAGGTACCGAGTACCGAACGACTTGCACACTTGTAGGTTAGAGTAAAACTGACTTGTATTAATAACACTCATACGTTCCTATCTACGGATTTCTATCTGTATACTGAATCCCTACCTAAATGGCGATCTTCCTGAGTGGTTGGCTCAGGTGAACCCGTGTCCTTAAGTACGGTTGACTTCCGACTAAGCATATTACCTATGGGAGGTCTATGAAGAATATTTCATCGGAGAGGGCCTGGTGTGTACCACTCGATGTGGAGTGGTCCACACCAGGGGGTGACCGCCAGTCCAAAGCGGTCATTCTCCGTTTCCTTGAAAAGGACAGCAGCCAGTATTGGTCCCATTACACACATGCAGGTGATCGAGTACTTACGTCCCCGAATGAGGGAAGTACAGGTTGGCCCGGCGTTGGAAGCCGCCGCAGCCAATGGAGATGTGGCGGTGATTGAGGCTCTAGTAGAGCCTCTACTGCCAGGGCCGCCGATTATGGACACAGTTTTTGCTGCGGCGGCAGCGAATGGCCACATGCAGGTGGTGCAGCTTTTGCTCCGCGAGGGCAACAACAATTTTTATGCTTTCGTCGTGTTACGGAATGCCGCGGAGTTTGGGCATATCCCGGTGATGGGGTTGGTCATTGACCAATGTGCGAAAGAAGATATTGAACATGCAATAATCACTGCAGCGCGTACGGGTCAGGTTGAGGCGGTGAGGATGCTTCTGGGGGGAGTCCATCCTGATGCAACCACAATCTCGGCCGCTATGAAGCAGGCGGTCCATGGTGGGCACTGCAACATGCTTGCAATGCTACTTGAGCACTGGTCTCACTCCGAATCAACCGCCGTAACCGATGGCACAGAAGATGATAAAAAGCTACAGAAACAGCTCCGCGTTGTTCAAGACGAGATCAACTACATGTTCAAGGGTGCTGTACAAGAGGGAAAAACAGGCGTTGTAAAGGTTTTAGTGGCCAAGATGTCTCGACCAATTGGCGACTTATTGCAGCTAACAGCATCGACAGACCGCGTTGAGATCATGGAGGTACTGCTGGAGGTTGCTCAGGTCAGGGATTGGAAAAAAAAATCATATGCGCCGGAGCTTAACGGACGCACTATCTGGAGCCGCAGCAACTGGCTGCGTCGCCATGGCCAAACTACTTCTTGACCACTGTGGAGACATTGATACTGGTTACGCGCTCAAAGTCGCGGTTTCTAAAGAGCACTTTGATTGTGTGAAGATATTTGCTGGAAAAAGCAGTCGGGGATTCAAAGTTGGTGCACTGGTCAAGTCAGCACGAAAGGGCAAATTGGGGGTGCTATCGGCTCTACTCGAGCTCAGCGACCAGGAAACTGTTCTGGATGCATTGCTTCAGATTGCCTCACCTGAAAATGTGGAGATGTCCAAGCTGGTGCTCGAGAAATGTGACCACAGTGCGTACCCAGATCTTCGGACATGCTGCCGAGCACGGTTTTGTTGTTCTAGTTCAGCAGCTGCTCGACGGAGTGGACTCGTGTACAGTCAATCGTGCTCTGGCACGTGCTGCTGCTCGTGGCCATGCTGAGGTGGTGCAGACTTTGCTGGACAGGTGCGATGAAACGAATATCAATTTCGCGCTTGAGGCGGCCGCTTTGGAAGGCCGCGCGGATGTCGTAGTAATGCTACGAGAACGATGTGATCCTGGAAGCGTGAAGAACGCGTTAGCGAAAGCTGCAGCTATGGGATACGTGGAGGTGGTCCACTTGCTTTCAACAAAAAGGCGCGGACTGCGTAATGGAAACAAGTATGGGCACCATCCAGCACATTACCGCAAAAGTCGGATAGATGCAGCACGTTATTTCTATATGGGAATGTAAGGGTGCTGCATCT